>CM064562.1:29515635-29760267 GCA_032716605.1 Paralithodes platypus
TTTTTAGTTTTTACTCAAATGTCTTCATTTTCACCATACAAGTTACTGGTAACTTTAACTTCTCCCGAGCGGCTAGTTTTGTAACGCTACTACCTCCCAAGCGGCAGATTTACCCTAAACGAGCTTCATTCCATGCTCTTTTTCAGGCATAAAGAAGAGCCAGAGCGTAATACAATGTGTATCAGTGAATGGGAGATAATTGAGCTTTCCAATGTCAGAGCCCGCCCGCGCTCCTCCCACCGCTCGGACTCTCTCTCAGAGCCGATTATGTGCTCAACATCGCATGATACTAAAGTCGGGACCCGCTCTTTAGGCCTTGGTTCTCTAACCTATTAAAGTCGGGACCCGCCAAACAAGGGTTAAGGGGACCGACCGGTTAATTACAAACTTCCAGGTCTTACTTTCAATTTAAATGAAATTTGGCACAGGTGTATATGACCATAAAACTAGATAAAAAAAATAAAAATAAATTTTTTTTTTGCTTTTTTCTTGCAATTTAGGTAAATAAATGCTGAAAACCATAGCACTGCAGAAAATGATAAATCCTACAGAAATCCCCATAGCACATGTTTTATGTGATCAAACAACTCACAAAAGGTGTATCTGTAGTTGCTATAAAAAACATTTTATATATTTTGTGTATGTGGTCGAGTTAGGTGAGTACGGATCCAGGGGAATATATTTATAGAAAATTACAACTTTGACGACATATTATTGTGAAAAAAAAAAATTACTAGAGTAAATTGGCTTGATAGGCCTTGTAGTGTTTTTAATTACCTTTCCAATGGTATGTACACCATTCATATAGGTCCAATAATAGCTGTAGAATAACATCCGAAAGTGCGACAATATAGGTTCTGAGAAAAACAGGTGAAAGTCTAAAGTAATTAGGTGAAAATGTTTACTTTTGTTTTTTAGATTTACAATATTTTACGCAGGAACATGGCAAAGTAGAAGATAAAGCGTATGGGAGGTTGTAGAGTAGCTTACGCTCTTTCGATTTATATAGGTATGCTCCTCGTACGACCAGTAGTTACTGAGCATGTTAATTTCAAAGTTCGCTATATAACGTTTTTAGAATTACAGGAAAAGTTTGGAAAACATAAAAAAACTATTTCCAATGGGTTTTCACTAATAACATTTCACTGGCTTATGAAGGTATGTAGGTAGACTCTTGTTGAGTAAACACCTATTGGTATTTTCAGGATTTCGAGTTTTTTAAGCCTAAATTAACCGATCGGTCCCCTTAATATCGTATTGACTACATTTTCTAAAGGGTAAGGTCAAAGGTCAAAATAAGTTTTTCACTAGTATTTCTTATGCTAATTGTTAGATTCTCACTAGGCTTACCATATATATTCGGAATACCTAGGCCAAAGTCATACAAGAAATAACACAATTCCATATGAAAGGTCAAGGTCACAGGTCAAAGTCAAATAAAAGGTCAATATGCTATTTTCTTTACTTTTCATGTAAACTTCACAAAATTTGGTGAGATAGTTGCACTTTTAAATAAAAAAGGTAAATAATACATTTGGACACACAAATCATAAAGGTCAAGATAAAGGTCAAAGGTCAAGGTCAACTATTCTATTAATATAATTATGATATATAATTATAACTGATGGGTTTTAATGAAATTAGGCATGCTTATTTGATTTTCTGGGGCAATGTCAATTAAAAAAAAAAACTCTAACATAAAGGTCAAGGTCAAAGGTCAACCTTATAGTATATTTTACTTTTTACTCAAATAACTTAATTATCACTATACAAGTTACTGGTAACCTTGATATCGTGTTGCACACATTTGTGATAAATATTCTAAAGGTAAGGTCAAAGATCAAGGTCAAAGGTCAAAATAATGTTTTCACTAGGCTTTTTTTTTTTTTTTTTTTTTTTTTTTTTTCTATGTTATTGAGGGAGGCAAAAGGCAGAATTGCCTATAGCGAGTGCCTCCCCCATAGTTGAAAGAGTGACAGGGCCAAAATCAAGGGACGATCGAGCCAAAATGCCTGGACACAGAGTTTGAAAGCAATTTAAGTCATAGGAAGAGGGAAAGGACTGGTTCTGGGAGAGAGTGCCAGAGCCCAGCGGTTGAGTAGAAGAGAGTTTGAGAGTAACATTTCACTCTTGGGTTAGAGAGTTGCACAGAGTAGGGGTGGGATCGAGTTGCAAGACGGGTACCTCGTGCCCTACGTAAAGGAGGTGGTATGCACTGGGAAAGCTCTGAGGAACACTGATTATTAAAGTAGCGATAGAATAGCGAGAGAGATGCAACATTGCGGCGGAGAGAGAGAGATTGCAGAGAGTTGGTGAGTGGATGGGAGTTAATGCTACGAAAGGCCTTCCTTTCAACTTTGTCTAGGAGAGCGGTGTGAGAGGAACCTCCCCACACATGTGAACAATACTCAATACAAGGTTTACCGTGTATATTCGGAATACCTAGGCCAAGGTCATACAAGAAACTATACAATTCCATATGAAAGGTCAAGGTCACAGGTCAATGTGATATAAAAAGGTCAATGTGCTATTTGTTTTACTTTGCATGCAAACTTCACAACATTTGGTGAGATAGATGCGCATTAAATGAAAAGGAAAATAATATATGTTGACATACAATAAAGGTCAAGGGTCAACTATTCTATTAATATATATATAACTAACTGATGAGTTTCAATGAAATAGACATGCTTATTTGATTTTCTTGGGCTATGTCAATAAAACAAAACATGTACAGTAGCCCAACTAAGTTTTGCGACATTAGGTACGCGGCACCTGTCTAGTTTGCACTCCCGTCCCAAGCCCGTGTGGTCGTGTCTAGTTGTTGTTGTTCCCCAAGCTGCCTGGCCGAACAGCCCCGAAGCCCAGAGCAAAGCCAAGGCCACAAACCGAGCGCCCCCACAGAACCCTCCCTGCTTACCACAATAAAGCCTGAGTGACCAAAGCCACTCCATGGCGGGGAGCTGAGGAGGGTGCGGAAACGCCAGGGAAACCAAAGCCCCACCCAGGGCCCTGGGCCCCTCAGCAATTATGAAGAGAAAGTTGAGGGGCAAAGGAAAAATGTGACGCTTTCGCTTCCAATCTTGATAGATTGGGACGTCAATCCACAAAAGAGACGCCGTCACTTGAGATCTAGAGAATATATAAGTAAAAGGAACAGTCAGAGTAAGCTATGGGTATGGCAGAGATCGCTCAGTTCTCACTCTGATAGACCAGCCCATCATCACATGACTAGAACCCAATCCTCTCAGCATCAGCTAGGAAAGGCCCTAGAAAGCCGCCTTTGGCGAGGGGATAGCTCCCCTATTTTGGACACCCGCCTGAAGTGTTACCCGGTCGTGTCTAGTAGAGACCCGTGGTGTCTAAGGCAGGCGCCACCACCTGCGATACCACAGCAGGGCACACAGACACACTACTCGCATATGCTGGGCGCTACATATGACAATATTACTATCATTATTTGTTTGTATCATGTTAGAAGGCTCTCTCTCTCTCTCTCTGAGGTTATTATCAATCGATTTTCACGCTACACTATTTGTAGATTAATTAGCAGAAACACACACACACACACACACACACACACACACACAGAAACGGAAGGCAAAGTTCAGTGTTATAAACCCACAGTCTACGCTGATTTCCCTGATAAAACAATGAGGTGTAAATATTTGTGTTTTTTTATCTAATTAACACTCTTTAGATAATGCAGGTATGTTATAATCTGCATCATCTTGCAGTGCTGGGTTATACGAGTAGTTCTATTTACAACATCTGCATCAGGTAATATTATTAATGATAAGAACGTGAATTAATATGCAGCTAAAGTTCTTACTGTTTCTATGAGATATTATTAGAATATAGAAAATTATCGTTGCCGTATCATGATTTTAGAATTAAACTTCGATGAAATTATGTCTACTATGGAAATATATGGGAGTATAACTAAACATTATTTAGTTTAGTATATAACATAAGTTCTATTTTACAGAATCACACACACACACACACACACACAGTGGTCCGTAGCATATTGGTTAGCGCACTTAGTTCACAGCCAAAAGGACACAGGTTCCATTCCCAGGTGGGAAAGAAACATGTTGGCAATTCTTCTTACGTAATGCGCCTCTCTTAACCTAGCAGTATAAATAGGCCTCTGGAATACGAGGCCACTTACGACGTCTTTTTTAGTGTTGGTGGTCTATTACTAGCTGGACGGGTACCGTACAGGTCAACCAAACACTCAACATCCAGATATCGGCAATTGGCTGATTACAGATTACATGCATATCTACAGCCACTCCAACCATGCATTAACACTTCACGCAATATATTCCCAGGTCGATTTTTCGGTAAAAATAAATAAATAAATAAATATATACAAAAACGTGAATCTGTAATTATTGGAAACTGAGGTGATCAGAAAATTCTCAATACTCTCTTGCCCACATCACACCTAGTCATCCATTCAGCAAGGTTGCTGAACGCGGTAGTATGGTTGGGATGAGCGAGAGTGGGGTATCGGAACGTTTACCGGTGGCAACAAAAGGTGGGAAGAAGGACAAATGACAGACTGACATAGAAGTGGAACTAAGCGGAAACCACGTCATAACAGGACCAAAAAATTAAACAGTATATGGATAACCATCCATTCTCCAACGCCGAGGTAGCTAAGCAACATTTGCAATTTCAAACTTCTACAGAAACTATACGCAAGATATTAAAGGAGATGGGATATAAACATAGATCACCAGCTGTCAAGCCAAAGCTAACCAAGAGGCACAAACAAACTAGGCTTGATTTCGCTCGACTATTTGTTGACCAGGGCATTGACTATTGGGCACGAGTTGTTTTGATAATGTCAGAGAGGTTCCATAATAGTGCCAGGACGATTAAATTGTATAACTTAGCAGAGTTGGCGGGAGTTCTTCAAATAAGAATAAAGGTTGCTTCCTTTATATCCGCTCATGGCCGAGTGGTTACGATGCCTAACTCTCCCAAACGTACCTGGAGTGAGTGGGTTCAAATTCCTGGTCAGTATACCTCTCTCCCAACCAAGAGTTATTTTCTCAGACAAGAAAACTATCAGCTCAACCACGCATGGGTCGAAGACTGCGCTGTTGGAGGCCTAGGAAACACACGGCATGGAGTTAGTCCTAGTTGATATTGTGCATAAAATATATAGAATAGTCATCATACAGAGTAATACTTTCCATCATATCACTCTTGGCTAATTTCATATTAACCGAGCATTATAAAACATATTAATTTCTGTACTCATCCACTAATACCCCTAACTTACTAATTAACTCCTTACTTACTGTATATTGTCCAAATACTATTAAGCTAGCATGACTTGATATAATATGCACATTAACCACTCCTGTCTATACCATCGGTTGTTTACCTAAAAACCAACCACGTTCGGTTTAGTAACTCATCCTAGCCACTTCGCCCGCCACTATCTGTGCAATATAGGATAGATCTTCCCCTATTACTTCCTTCTCCCTTAGTGAATGCATATAACTTGTTTTCGAATATAATAAATAATACCTTACCTACACTATCATTGGTGAATAGAGAGACCAGTTTATTATGATAATCAATAAATATATAATAATTAATCCCATTAGGATTGACTAAGATTGGCAGTTTAATCGGTCTTTTCATTAGAGGGTTTATACAACTTAAGGAGGTTCTGTAGGAATTATAAGGACACATACTATGTCATATTTACCCTTTGACTTCATGTTTCCTTCTACTCTGAATAAAATAGTCTCCTTTTCTTTTCTGAATATAATAGTCTAATGCTAGTCTGAATAAACTGCCAAATACGCGTCCTGATTCCACCAGGCCTACATAAACATTAACACAAAACAAAATCATAAAAGAGGGATTTTTTCAGAGGGCTGACTCCATGGGCTGACTGGCCCATGGTATAAAGACTAATATTAGTCTTTATACCATGGACTGGCCCACCCACGGCGGATCCCATTGACAATCAGCACATGACAGCCATGTGCCTATCTAATTATGTTTCTAAGCTTTCTGTCGTTATTGATGCTACTGTAGCAATTGGTAGCCTATTTCACACTATCTACCAAACTGTTTGCATGCTTATCACGGAGCAGCAGTCCGATTTCCACATCGTCTTTGTGGATCCCACTTACAACTTAACACTTAAAGAGCGGGTGGAGTATATTGACTGTGCCGCCCAGCGTTTTTTTTTAACCGTAAACGAGCTTGTTTCCGTGCTCGTTTTCATGCATAAACAAGAGCCAGAGCGTAATACAAGTATGTATCCCTGAAAGGGCGTTAATTCAGCTTTCCAATGAAACCAGAACCATCCTTCTATGATCACTGGTTGTCTTGCAACGATCGTGCAACCGAAGGGCAAAATTGGTAAAATACGGTAATTTCCTTACATTTTACGTGTGAAACGAGTGAGCGAGGGTGGTAGGGTGCAGTACATCTCAGTAGCTCCACGGCCACCGTGGCGAGCGTCATGAGGTAACCTACGCTCCTCCCACCGCTCCGCTCTCTCAGAGCACATTACGTGCTCAAAATTGCACGCTACTAGCGCCGCCAGTTAAGGGTTAAGCATCTGTATCATATCCTCTCTTACTCTACACTTCTAATATAATTTATGCAAGCCTAATGTTTTCCCAAGTCCCCTTTCTTTTGTACTGACCATATCATGTATTTCATGATATTCACTACCTCAATAATCTTTTACTTCTGTTAAATGTTCTAACCCATTCTGGCTATAATTCCGTGTCATTTGGCCTTAGTCGTCAGGCATTAGAATATTATTGATGTTCTAATGTTCTGGATTGTTTTGCCATTCTTCTTTGTACCGTAACTTCCAATCAATCTATGGACACTGGACAGCAAAATTAAAACCATAATCCATGTGAACGGGGTGAAATTTTAAAATTACGTTTGTTGTTAATCACGCTTCTACTGTAGATATCTATTTAAAAACTCTGATTTCAAACAATGTTGCATTGTTTTTTGGTTTCAAATCACGACTGACGATGACTTCCAAGTCTTTTGTAATCATTGAGTTACTTAATTCCATGTTATTTAGCCATCTAGATACTACTGATATTGCGTGTTGCCCTGTCACCACTCAGATTGGTGAACCAATTATATATTTTTTTCTTCTGATATATAGCTGGTGGTTACTGCATGGCTACCCTGGCCTTGAGTAAGGGAGATGGGTAATGGAATTGGACATCACAAGAATGCATTGAGCTATTGAATCTCCTCATACGGGAGATATATGGTGCGTAATTATTGACGAAACAAATAGTTAAATTTATATCCTGAAATTTCTGTCGTTTTCCCATCTTCACTAAACTGCATGTATTTATCTACATTAAATATCAACTTACAAGGTATTGCACCAGTCGGGTAGTGTATCAAATTATGTTTGGAGAGCATGAATTGTTATCAGGATCACTAATTCAACCTATTTTTAGTGTCATTTGAAAAATTACTAATCTTTTTAGTTAGGCCTAAATCAAGGTCGTTTATGTAAAAGATGAACAATTGAGGAACTAAAACTGACCATCGTGTAAGATCCTAACCTTCACTACACCCCAATCTGATTGTATAGGCTACTGTTAATGTTAATTTTTGGTTTCCTACTAATTAGCCATGGTTTAATTCACGTAATATAGTATCGGCCTATTCCATGAGCTGCTTCTTTAATCAGCAATCTTTCATGTGGATATTTATCGAAAACTTTACTGACATGTCAATATCTTTGAAAGTATTTTTTGTATGTTTATCGATTCGTATGCTTGGGAAAAGAAAGGTTAATAGATAGCGAGACACACGCAGCCAACACGGTTAAACTCCATTACAAGATTGATGATTAAGCATTTAACAAATGTGACAGCAGCATACTACTCTTAATTTGACGTTTGTAATTTAGTCAGTAGACAGCCCTTATTCCCACAAGGGGTAGGGAGTATCAACAAGAAACACATGAAACGAGGCAAAACAAGAGACGGCAGGGGAAGAATCCATACAACAGTTCGCACACAGACATTCGGAAACCTTAATCACTTATTAGCCCCAAGATGACTGGCTACACCTCAGATGCTATAAACGTTCGGACAAAATTAAGTTTTTTGTATTCATTTAGCTGTATACAATTACATTTTATTGAGTAACATGTTACGACCGGCACTACGAAATAAACAAGGGCACTTATTATTGGACTAGATGATAGGCTATATCTGCAACAACGGTACGCTAATTCCAAACCCTCGAACTATTACGCCGGTGAACAAAACACTTAAACCCTCCAGAGTTAATCTACTGGATAACGGGGTATCAATTAACTGGGTTTTAGTGCACTTCTACAAAGGCTTTCCGGTGACGGCAAAGCCTACTCACAGCAGGAGTACTTTACGTTAATAAAATGCTCTCAAGTAATAACAATGCTTAAATAAACTATAACAAGATTTGATAAAGGAGTATATGCTTACGTTAACTTTAGTGTGAGTCTGTACTCAACACTAAACTCTTCAATGCTCTATGAAAACACTGGAAGTCTAGTCCTACAGCAAACAGATATGGAATCTTCTGAAAACGTCTGATGCTCTAAGATGCTCGTCAAATATAGAACAGAAATAATGCAGGGGCAGGACACCGAAGCGTGTATCTTAAATACACCAACAAGTAGGATACATATATATAAAACAAGGGAGTGCTACAACTCTGTGACAGCACTAATAACAGCCACTCAAAACAGTACTTCCTTAGCCAAAGTAACAGCCATACAGGGTTGTGCACCAAGCATCAACCTAGGCTAAAATAATACGTGAATAATTCCTAAAGCATACGCAGTTAAAGTTAATAAACACAATGCTGTCTTTATTACTAATAAAGTCTAGCAGCGGCATAAGAGGTACAAGGAGGCTAGGCAGAGCGCAAGCATGCTCGTAGCCTACTGTCTCCCCTTGAACAGATTTCCCTTATGTTACCAAGAGAGCCTCCTAGTCACTTAACGTAAGTCCAGATCTCAAGTATCTGGTCTTGCCCTGGCGCTCCACAAAGGTCAACAAAATGAGGTAGCAAGCATACAAGTAAGAGTAGGCAAAAGCCCTTCGCTTGTATACTGCTACACTCGCAAAGGAAAAATATGCACAAGGGTTACAGGCTACCTAGCTCCGTCGAAGTCGTACAGGCTCTGACTTGCCATATACATAACTCAGACAACGACCAAAGATACCCTCCACTGTCTAGCATTAAATAGTAACAAAGAACAACTCAATAATTAGAAGCACCCAATGATAATATGACTCCATGTGACTATGACTAATAATCCCTAAAGCTAGTGCAAAACATATATGTGAGAACTGGTGCTGGTAATACGACTGGCCGACTATGGAAGTCGTATGCAGAACCAGAAGAGATAAGTAATTGAATAAAGATAAGAAGTATTGGAAAAGAAGAAGTTCAGAGAGAGAAACAGTAGTACAGGGGGTTAGATTGGGGACAGATTGCAAGGGACGTCTAGGATCAAGCACACCATGCCAAGCTCTAAGGAGACACGCGGGTAGGAGCCCCCCAGCACCAAACTTGAGACAGCGGCACCCAATCACAGACCACTACGTCATGAAGAGCAGGCGTCATATGACGCGCCAGGCCCTCCGGCCAATCACGAGCGTGGGAAACTCCGCCCGAGCGAGGAAGGCACACGCACATACCACCTCGCTGCCTCCTTCGTTCTCTCTCCTTGCAATTCACACTACGTATCTTATACTCTATCACTGATATAAAATACTTCCAAGTGTCACAGACAAGAATAAAAACCACCACTGATCTGTCTGTGACATCATGAATACTAAGAAAGAAAGAACATCATTCTACGATTATTATAGCCCATTTCACTGCCCTGGCGAGCGCTAGCGAGTACGAGCACATTCTGGCAAGCTGGCCAGCGTAACACCCTGCCCAAGATGTGGGACGTTTTAACCTCAGGTAAACGCCACATCTGACCAGACAGAATGCTCACCAACCCCGCCTCACCCAGCTACTCCCCCAAGTTGTGAAAACAAGGCACAATCACAAACATAAAACACTTCATTATATAAAAAAATCTACACAGCACTTCCCCAAAATAATAGTATCACTTAACAATATTACGCTCAACGAGCAAGCTTCAACAAGCCTAGGCTACTAAGACAAAAACTCAGAATGTCTTAGATTCTTGCTGTAACATACTGCACTTATATACTATCAACAGAAAGAGTTTTTATGTGAGGTTTTTGTATTAGTTTTAATAGTGTTAGTGGCGGCTTTGCACTACAGGGACAAGCCTAATTTTTCCCCACTCAACCCAACACACCTGTGGTGATCTACCCTGGGTCCTCCACCCTGGATAAACAGTCAGCTATCACATTGTCACAACCGGCAATATGGCGAATGTCTAGCTTATACTCCTGCAACATTAAGGACCATCTGGTTAGCCTCATATTCCGGTTGTGGAACTGATTCAAAAACTTCAAAGGGTGCTGGTCAGTGTAAATCACCACGACTGGGCCAAAAGCGGGAACATACACCTCAAAGTGCCTGAGCGCCAGCACAATGGCCAGAAGCTCCTTCTCTACCACTGAATAGTTCTTTTGTGCCGAGTTGAACTTCTTGGAAAAGAAACTTACTGGGTGTTCAACACCTTCTGTGTCTGTTTGCAACAAGACGGCACCAGCCCCTACACCGCTAGCATCTGTCGCTAGCTGAAAAGGTCTTGAGAAGTCTGGGGACCTGAGTATGGGGTGAGTGCACAAAAGATGCTTCACCAGTGAGAATGCTTTCTCACACTCAGGTGCCCACCCAAACTTTTTCATCTTTGCAAGTAGATCAGTCAGAGGAGCCAACACTGAGGAGTATCCGCGAATGAATCTGCGGTAATACCCAATCATGCCCAAGAACCTCATGATTTGTCTTTTGGTGGTCGGCCTGGGGAATTGGATAATTGCCTGTATCTTGGTTTGGGGGGGGGCACACTTGGCCTAACCCTACCACAAACCCTAAGTACTGCACAGTTCCCCGAACAAAGTCACATTTGCCCAGATTGACCACCAAATGAGCCTCACTCAGCTTCCTGAACAATGCCCCGATGTGCTCGCAATGGCTTTCAAAGTCATTATCGTAGATTATCATCTAGATAAACGGTGCAGTTAGGGATCTCCGCCACTAACTCGTTCATCAGGCATTGGAAAGTTGCAGGTGCATTCTTCAACCCATACGGCATAACGTTGCAACGGTAAGTGTTCCCATCCACCACAAATCCGCACACCAGCTTCGCCCGTGAGGTAACGTGCACACCCGATCTTGTCAACACTGTCATCTACGCCGGGAAGAGGGTAAGCATTGGTGGGGGTTAAGCCGTTCAACCGCCTGAAGTCAATGCAAAACCTGACCTTGCCGTCTGGTTTAGGCTGCAGAGTGACGGGAGATGTCCACCTAACCGCCCCTTTTTCTATCAGCCCCTTCTCCAACATGTAGCCTAATTCCGCTCGGAGAGCCGGAAGTTTAATGGGAGGTACACGATAGGGCACTGATTTAAAGGGGGGGGTGGTCTCCAACATCTACATCGTGCGCCGCATGAGTTGTGAGGCCTGGGTGCTCGGCAAAAACAGTGGGGTATAAACTGAACAAGTGCTGAATCGCTGCACGCTGTTGCTCAGGCAGGTGCTCAAGCGCTTCCACAGCCACCTGGCTCGTGTTCCCCGCCCACTGATCCGCCGAGACATGACAATCCCAACTTTCCTCCACCTGTGCCTCCCTGCCCCCCTCTCCTTCTCCACCTTGGCTGCTACAGTCCAACACAGGGGAAGTAGGCTGCTCAGGTGGGTGCCTCACGAACTCTTTTAACAGGTTCAAATGACAGAGCTGATTTTTCTTTCGCCTATCCGGAGTAGCCACAAGGTAATCAAGGTCAGATAACTTCCTCACGACCTTGTAAGGACCGACATACTTGGCAGACAGGGGATGGCCTACTAAGGGCAATAAGACCAAAACCTCCTGTCCTACCACAAACTCCCGGAGCTTTGCCGTTTTGTCATACCGATCCTTCATCAAGGCCTGACTACCCACCAAATTTCTCCCTGCCAACTCCAGGCTTTTCAGCATCCTGTCTCTACTCCCGAGGACATACTTAATTAGAGAACATGGCGGTACAGTCCCTTCCCAGATCTCTCTCACCATGCTCAGAGGACCTCTAACCTGATGCCCGAAAAGTAACTCATTGGGGCTAAACCCAAGGCTCTCCCCAGGTACCTCTCGTGCCGCAAACAAAACATACGGTAGCCCCAGGTCCCAATCCTTGCCATTCTCCATACAGTAGCACCGCAACATGTTTTTCAAAGTGGAGTGCCATCTTTCCAACACCCCTTGACTCTCTGGGTGATAAGCTAAAGAGACAACCGTATTGATCCCATGCTGCTGCATGGTCTGTTTAAAGAGAGTGGACGTGAAATTTGACCCTTGGTCCGACTGAATTTCCTGCGGGTACCCATATCTCGAGCAATACAACAGCAAGTTTCGCACAACAGTTTTAGACTTGCCATTTCTCATAGGGTATGCATCAAGGTAGCGAGTGAAGACGTCCATGAGGGTTAGCAAAAACCTGTTACCTGCACTAGTGGGAGGCAGAGGGCCTACCATGTCGATGATAACCTTGCTGAAGGGAGGACCAATAGCAGGCACTGGGTGCAACGGAGCCTTAGGTATGCTCTGGTTCGGCTTTCCCACCCTCTGGCAGGTACCACACATCGCCACCCAGGCCGAAACTTGGGCTTTAATACCTGGCCACCAGAACAACCTAGATAACGAGGCCAACGTTTTACTCACACCCAAGTGACCTGCCAACGGAACATCGTGCGCCAACGGCAACAGGCTATCCCGACACTTCTCAGGGACCACTGTGACGCCTCCCGGCGCTGGCAGAATGGTTGCGTGGGGCATTGCAGCTCGCTAGCGCTCGCCAGGATGGGGGGATGGGCTACAGTTGTCCTAGAATGATCTGCTTTATGTTATTAGTGTCGTGTTGCCACAGACAGTCTAGAAATGGTATTTGTTTTGGTCTGTGACCGCGCCTTGTATTTTATATTCGCTGTAATATAAATGTTGCTTGTGTGAGAGGCGAGCGAGAGAGGGTGACGGGGTACACCTGGCAGCGGGGCGAGCTATCACGCGGCCCGCTTGGGCGCGGACGGCATTGGCGGCCGGGTGGTCAACTAGTCCCTGCTCATCGCGGCCTCGTGTTTTTTACCAGCTCAGAGCTGGCCTGACACGCGTATCGTCTACATCCTTTGCAATTCTGTCCCCCATACTCGCCACTTTGCATACTATTTCTCGACTTCTCCTTTCTCATTCTCTAATCTTTATTAAACTCAACATCCCTTCTGGTTTCAGCATAGACGTTCACCGTTGGCCAGTCGTATTGTACGCGAAGCTCTCAGATATTTCTATGTATTAGGCTTTAATGAGGTTTGGAGAGACAGACTTTTCCGTGTGTGTCCTCTCTCGGGAAGGTTGTAGACCGGTATATGTCTCCCTGGCAGGGTGTTGAGTGATTCTGCTTAGTTATTTAAAGCTAGACTAGGGGTAAGGTTACTGTGTCGTTGTCTCCGATGTGTGCAGTGTTAGCTAAGCCCTGCACGACATCGACAGGTACTGTGGGAGCCTAGGTTGTCTTCGGGTGGGTTTACTTTGCGAGCACAGCACTGTGGTGTGAGAGGGCCATAGCCTATCCCTCACAACATAGTGCTGCCTCTTTGTGTTGACTTCTGAGGGATCGCCAGGATAGAACTAGGTACTAGAGACCTAGATTTATCAAGAGAGCATTCCCGTCATATAACGTAATCTTCACTATACCACCTTCGGACAACATTAGGCTACGAGCCGCATGCTCACCCATTGTTGCCCTGCCTTGATACCCCAGCTAGACTTTATTAACTGAGCAGACACTGGTTAGAGATAAGCCCCCATTATTATATGTATGCACATTATTATTCACTGCACTTTTGAGCCGAGGTTGTTGTTGAGTTGCACAACCCTAGTAGGCTGTTGCGTTGTGTCATGAAGCATTTCTTTAGTTGTCGAGCATTACTACCTTTGCGCAGTCTTTATTATTCGCCTGCCTATTATTACTATATGTCCTAGTATTTATTGTGACCCGTATTCTGAATTATAATTGTTCAAGATTCTTTACGAACATCTTCCCAGCATCAGACTTATTTCAGAAGTTTCCAGTTGATGTTGCAGGACTAGCATTGCACTTTCTTTAATACAGGAGTGCCAGTTATTTGAGTATCTACCGTAACGTTAAATAATCACGTTACTTATCTTTTCTTTGTGTAACCTAAACGAGTAATCTTTTACTGTTTGAGAATAGGCTGTTTCATCGAGCGTCAGCCTAGTGTGTGTGCACCAGTTACCGAGTCATAGGATACCTCGTGGTCCAGGCACGACTCAGGGCGGTAATGGTGTTTTTGTTTTCCAGTGTTTAACCCTTTACGAGCGGCCTATGCGGTTTATTTATATGTACCGCCCAGCGGGGTGTTTTTAGCCAAAATAGGGCTGTTTACGTGATCATTTTCATGCCTAAATAAAACCCAGAACGTAAAACAAGTATCTATCCCTGAAAGGGCATAAACAGAGCTTTCGAATGACACCATAACGATCCTTGTATGATGGATAGTTTTCTTGCAATAACCGTGCAACGCGAGTGCAAAAAGCTTGTAATTCGGTACTTTCCCCATATAATTCAGTATGTAGCGAGTGAGAGAGGGAGGAGGGAGCTAAGATTCGTGTCAGTAGGTTCGCCGCGGTGGTCTGGAGCAGTCATACGCTCGCTAGTCTCCTGCCACCACTTGTCTCTCTCTCTCAGCAACATTACGTGCTGAAATTGCCACTCGACCTATGTCGAGCGCCGCCACATAGTCCAGCTTTATTAAAAACGACTTATGTGGTGAGCCGCTTTTTAAGGGTTAAGGCAGGGGTTGGATCTAGTGTTACCGTTGTTGCATTTTGCCATTATCTAGTCCAATGTTGAAGAGCCCTGTGTCTTTGAGAACCTGGATCGTAACACCACCAACTGGTCAACCTGTGACGCCTACCAGCGTTGGCAGAATCGCCTCCCGGTAGCCACTAGCACTCGCCAGGGCAATGAATTTGGCTACAGTCTAGCCAGGATCTAGCTCAGGATCTTGTGAACTAAGAGATAATTGCAGGATTGTTGTGGTCATTTGTTTTATTGAGGAATATAGTGGGCACGTTAATTTTGTTTGGCAAAGTAGTATAGCACTTGAGAGTCTTCAGACATTTTTGGCAAGTGAATAGTGCTACATAAGAGTTTGGAGTACTTCTTTTCTGAATATTGTGGTGAGAAATTTTTGTGAGCATCATGTCTTATACCGGGTCAGAGGAGAATGGAGACACAGTACGTAATGTCGAAACTGAGGAACAGCAGCATGATGAAAGGGTTAATCGGGTGAACTGTGAGGAGGATGCTAGGATATTTTTGCAATGGCCTGTTACTGCCGAGCGGTTGGAGGGTATGGATCGGTACGGTCTTCAATGCCTGGCCACAGCTATCGGTCATGCGGTTACTAGCAGCATGACCAAGGATAACTTGATAACGTGTGTACTGGGCAGGGTGACTGGTGAGCGAGATGGGTTGAGTGCTCAGAGCCCTTCGGCCATGCTTCCCCTACACTCGACTCCCAGCCATCCCAGTAGTTTGCCGACCCCGGGTACGCTTCCGCAGTTGGGTGGTGACTGGCAGGGTGGGTTGCCCCTGGGGGGACCACCGGTAATTTCAAACATTGTAGCACCTTCACCTCCTCAAGGGTTATCTCCAGAATTATTGTTTAAGCTCTAATTAGCTAAGCTTCAGCATCAGCAGCAATTAGAATTAGCCAAGATAGAAGAGAGAGCCAAGCTAGCAAAAATCCAAGCTGATTTAGAGTCGACTAGGTACTGTGTCGACATGGACGTAGAGAAGTTGCGAGTAGAGACAACGGGACAGCGACTTGGGGCTGGTAACCGTGTTCATGAGCAGTCTCTCTCGCACTTATTGAAACTGGTTCCGGTGTTTGATGAGAGTGGTGTAACAGAATTTTTCACACGCTTTGAGAAGAAGTGCCAGGAACACCAGTGGCCAGAGAATAAATGGGCAGCACTTGTATCCTCTAGATTAATAGGCAAGGGTCTTAAAGCCTACGATGCGTTGCCTATAGAGTCTTGTATTATCTATGAGGAACTCAAGGAGGCTGTCCTGAGAGCATACGAATTACAACCAGAGACGTACAGGTTGAAGTTCCGGGGTGTTACCAAGGGTCGGGAGAGCACCATTTTGGAGCATGCCCGGGAGCTGTCCGATGCTTTTGGGAATTGGCTTAGGTCGGAGAAAGCTACTACGTTTGACGACATTAAACAGTTGGTGCTTTTAGAGCAGTTTTTCAAATGCACGGGCGGCGACCTGACGTTAAACCTTAAAGAAAAGCAACCAAAAACTCTACAGGAGGCAGCTGAGATGGCTGACCTCCGGCTATCACTAATTCGTGGGTGCGGGTTTGCCCAGCGTGGTGAGGCAGGTAACAAGGGGCGTGACGCCCCACCCCCCCGAGTTAGTGATATACCTTATGCAAACAAGTACAAGAGCCATGATACCAAGACTGACCACAAGACTAGCACCGTCCCATTTAAGAAGGGGCCGGGCCCTTCCCAGTACCAAGGGAAGCCCAAAGGGGAGTTGGAGTGTTATCATTGTCATGAAAAGGGGCACTTTGCAAGAGTCTGTCCTAGCAAACCACCTACAGCAGCTGTGTCTTTGGCCTGCAACATTGGTGTGTCTCCGAAGTCATCTGAGTTTGCCCGGGGCAGTTCATCAGAGGCTGAGGCACAGCCAATGCAGAAGCACCTGGGAGGCTCGAACCCTGCTCAGGATGTTTTTTGCGACCATAGAGGGCGGGGTTGCGTGATGTGGGCGGGGCGCAAGCATGGAGTAGAGGTCTTGCGTGATACAGGTGCTTCCCAGACTCTGATGAAATACTTGACTGGCTACCCTATAAACGCGGCTCGGGTGGTGGTGGTGCAGGGTATTAATGCAACTCGGTCATACCCGCTGGTGCGGTTGGAGTTGGAGGTGGATGGTGTGGCACGTGAATTGGATGTCGGGATTGTGGAGAAACTGCCAGTGGAGGGCGTCGACCTTCTTCTCGGCAACGACTTTGCAATGCCCGCTTCCGAGGTTCTACCCTTAGTCGTTGCCGAGAGGCCGGCCGACGTGAGTAGGGAAGAGCAAGAGTGGGTCGAGCGGTGCCAGACACAACCCATGGCGTGTGTTGTCACCCGAGCTCGGGCAGCTAAAGTGTCACAACCTAGTCCTCCGTCTTCAGACCAGCGAAGGAACGATCAACAGGAGGAGGCTAAAGCTGGAGTTGGTTTTAAGAGTTTTGACTCGGCGGCTCTCCTGGGTGATTCAGTATTAGCACCATTACTTAATTCTGGAGTAGCCCCTGGGCCTGTCATCGAGGGTGACGAGGCTGGGCATGACGAGTCTCCACGACAGCAACGTTATGTACATCGAGAGAGACAGAGGGAGCAGCCCAGTATCGGGGAAGGTCATGCATTGCTCCGGGAGCAGTTAGATCGCTTGGCACCCTCAGATATACGTCGGTTGCAACTAGAGGACCCTGAGCTCCAAACGTGTGCTAATGGAGCTGTAGAGCTCGACGAGGACGGCGATGCACAGCCAGGAGATTTTTTTTATTTAGAAGGCATCCTCTATAGGCATTTTCAAGACCCTAAACGTAGTTGGCAAGAGGGGTCCGGAGTAGTGGACCAGTTGGTGGTGCCACGGGAGTGCAGGGATAGCCTACTGAGGTTGGCGCATGACATACCACTGGCAGGACATCTAGGGGTGAGAAAAACGGTGGCGGCTTTAGAAAAATTGTTTTGGTGGCCGGGGTTGAAGGGGCAGGTGGTAACCTGGATAGCAAGGTGTCATACGTGCCAGAGGGTTGGAAAACCTAACCAAACAATTCCGAGAGCCCCGTTGCACCCCATTCCTGTCAGTGGACCGCCCTTCAGTAAGGTCATCATTGATATGGTCGGACCCCTACCCCCTACTAGTGCCGGTAATAAATTTCTAGTAACTATCATGGATGTGGCCACTCGTTATCCTGATGCATATCCAATGAGAAATGGCACGGGCGAAAACTGTTGTCCGGAACCTGCTCTTGTATTGCTCGCGGTATGGTTACCCGCAAGAGGTGCAATCGGACCAAGGTTCTAGTGTTACATCTAATCTGTTCAAACAAACTATGATTCAGCATGGCATCAGCACTCTCGTCTCTTCTGCGTATCACCCGGAGAGTCAAGGGGTGTTGGAGAGGTGGCACGCCAAGCTGAAAAGCATGCTTCGATGTTATTGCGCAGAGAACGGAAAGGATTGGGACCTTGGTTTGCCGTATGTTTTGTTCGCGGCAAGAGAAGTACCTGGAGAGAGTCTCGGTTTCAGTCCGAATGAGCTTGTTTTCGGGCATCAGGTGAGGGGTCCTCTCCACATGGTGAAGGAGATGTGGGAGGGCACTAGTCATGTTGTTCTGCGAGATGAGTTGCGGCCTCTTGTTCCTGAGCGACGGGAGGAGTTGTTCACTAGGCTGTGGCAGTCCGTCCGCATGTTTGTTGCTTCTCCAGGCCTGATGTACGGGGTAGAATCCGACATGGAGGCTGGAGACAGTGCAAGGCTCGAGTTGGTTCCCTACCGTGTGAATCCTGCTCGACAGCCTGTTGTGAAGGTGGAGCTGGACGGCGTGTGGAGAGGGGGTCTGAGGGATGAGGGATATCGTGAGTGGTCGTTGCCAGTGACTTTGCAACCTGAGTTTGGTGGCAGAGTCCGTGTGTGTGTTGATTGCAAGAGTGTGGGGGCATTATCCCTGACGGACGCCTATCCATTACCCAGAGTTGACGACACCATAGACCGCTTCGGGGCTGCCTCGCTCATCACGAACGTAGAACTAGTGAAGAGTTATTGGCAGGCCCCGTTGCCGGAAAGAGCGAAGAGAAGTGCCAGTCTTGCGATGAACTGGACAGTTTATCAGTGTCAGGTGTTGTTGTGCTGCCGGAACACAAGTTGGATGTGTGGCATGCTACGGGCACTGCTAATGTTTTGGCTTTGTTTGCAGGAGAACCCTCGCTGCTCAGTCAGTGTCTGTCGTGGGTGGAGGATCCGGGGTAGGCTACCACAGTATGTTGGTATAGCCTCCTGTCTTGGCTCGCGGTGTATTTTTGCGCTGGTGCTTGTTGGCTCGCGTGTGTAGCATCAGCGTAGGGTCGCAGGGCAGGAGTTGTTGGCTTTGATTAGACGAAAATTAGGCTACATCTATAGTAGCCGCCAAAAACAACATTAAAATAAAATATGAAAACATTAAATAAAAACTCTTTCTTTTTAATAATTAATTTTAAGATAATATTGTAGCTGAGTACTGAGTGCAGATGATTTTCTCTCAGTAGGCTGTGCTTCTTAAAGCTCGCTCTGGGAGCACAATGTTATGAATTAATGTATTATGTTTGGGAAGGGTGATAAGATTTTTTTATATATAAAATGTTGTATTTTGTTTTTGAGGAGACTGAGCTTGCATTCCATGAGTGGCAGAGTGGCTAGGAGTGGCAGATTCTAGCAACATTCTGCCTCTTCAGATATGGGCTCATGGTTGAGTGTCCCATATCTTGGGGGGGGTGTGACGCCTCCCGGCGCTGGCAGAATGGTTGTGTGGGGCATTGCAGCTCGCTAGCGCTCGCCAGGATGGGGGGATGGGCTACAGTTGTCCTAGAATGATCTGCTTTATGTTATTAGTGTCGTGTTGCCACAGACAGTCTAGAAATGGTCTTTGTTTTGGTCTGTGACCGCGCCTTGTATTTTATATTCGCTATAATATAAATGTTGCTTGTGTGAGAGGCGAGCGAGAGAGGGTGACGGGGTACACCTGGCAGCGGGGCGAGCTATCACGCGGCCCGCTTGGGCGCGGACGGCGTTGGCGGCCGGGTGGTCAACTAGTCCCTGCTCATCGCGGCCTCGTGTTTTTTACCAGCTCAGAGCTGGCCTGACACGCGTATCGTCTACATCCTTTGCAATTCTGTTCCCCATACTCGCCACTTTGCATACTATTTCTCTCTCTCGACTTCTCCTTTCTCATTCTCTAATCTTTATTAAACTCAACATCCCTTCTGGTTTCAGCATAGACATTCACCGTCGGCCAGTCGTATTGTACGCGAAGCTCTCAGATATTTCTATGTATTAGGCTTTAATGAGGTTTGGAGAGACGGACTTTTCCGTGTGTGTCCTCTCTCGGGAAGGTTGTATATGTCTCCCTGGCAGGGTGTTGAGTGATTCTGCTTAGTTATTTAAAGCTAGACTAGGGGTAAGGTTACTGTGTCGTTGTCTCCGATGTGTGCAGTGTTAGCTAAGCCCTGCACGACATCGACAGGTACTGTGGGAGCCTAGGTTGTCTTCGGGTGGGTTTACTTTGCGAGCACAGCACTGTGGTGTGAGAGGGCCATAGCCTATCCCTCACAACATAGTGCTGCCTCTTTGTGTTGACTTCTGAGGGATCGCCAGGATAGAACTAGGTACTAGAGACCTAGATTTATCAAGAGAGCATCCCCGTCATATAACGTAATCTTCACTATACCACCTTCGGACAACATTAGGCTACGAGCCGCATGCTCACCCATTGTTGCCCTGCCTTGATACCCCAGCTAGACTTTATTAACTGAGCAGACACTGGTTAGAGATAAGCCCCCATTATTATATGTATGCCACATTATTATTCACTGCACTTTTGAGCCGAGGTTGTTGTTGAGTTGCACAACCCTAGTAGGCTGTTGCGTTGTGTCATGAAGCATTTCTTTAGTTGTCGAGCATTACTACCTTTGCGCAGTCTTTATTATTCGCCTGCCTATTATTACTATATGTCCTAGTATTTATTGTGACCCGTATTCTGCATTATAATTGTTCAAGATTCTTTACGAACATCTTCCCAGCATCAGACTTATTTCAGAAGTTTCCAGTTGATGTTGCAGGACTAGCATTGCACTTTCTTTAATACAGGAGTGCCAGTTATTTGAGTATCTACCGTAACGTTAAATAATCACGTTACTTATCTTTTCTTTGTGTAACCTAAACGAGTAATCTTTTACTGTTTGAGAATAGGCTGTTTCATCGAGCGTCAGCCTAGTGTGTGTGCACCAGTTACCGAGTCATAGGATACCTCGTGGTCCAGGCACGACTCAGGGCGGTAATGGTGTTTTGTTTTCCAGTGTTTAACCCTTCTTTAGCGGCCTATGCGGTTTATTTATATGTACCGCCCAGCGGGGTGTTTTTAGCCAAAATAGGGCTGTTTACGTGATCATTTTCATGCCTAAATAAAACCCAGAACGTAAAACAAGTATCTATCCCTGAAAGGGCATAAACAGAGCTTTCGAATGACACCATAACGATCCTTGTATGATGGATAGTTTTCTTGCAATAACCGTGCAACGCGAGTGCAAAAAGCTTGTAATTCGGTACTTTCCCCATATAATTCAGTATGTAGCGAGTGAGAGAGGGAGGAGGGAGCTAAGATTCGTGTCAGTAGGTTCGCCGCGGTGGTCTGGAGCAGTCATACGCTCGCTAGTCTCCTGCCACCACTTGTCTCTCTCTCTCAGCAACATTACGTGCTGAAATTGCCACTCGACCTATGTCGAGCGCCGCCACATAGTCCAGCTTTATTAAAAACGACTTATGTGGTGAGCCGCTTTTTAAGGGTTAAGGCAGGGGTTGGATCTAGTGTTACCGTTGTTGCATTTTGCCATTATCTAGTCCAATGTTGAAGAGCCCTGTGTCTTTGAGAACCTGGATCGTAACACCACCAACTGGTCAACCTGTGACGCCTACCAGCGTTGGCAGAATCGCCTCCCGGTAGCCACTAGCACTCGCCAGGGCAATGAATTTGGCTACAGTCTATCTACAATGTTGTACTTTCTTTCTTGTGAATCGTCATGTCACAGGCAGTATAGAAGTGGTCTTTATTTTCGTCTGTGACAATGCATTATATTTTATATTATCAGTTATAAGTTTAATGTATAAGACTGAATGATACAGCTAGAGAGTGTGAGTGAGTAATTGCAGGAGGCAGAGGGTAGTACGCGTAGTGTTACGTGTTGTCTCGGTGACGTCATCCCACGGCCGGGCCCTCTGAGTGGCTGGCCGCCTTGCTGCCCTCCTGCCGCTGCAGGAGGTAGTCCCCCCGCACTCCCTGCTGCCTTTGTGCCTTCCTTGCTCAGAGCTTGCTTGACCAGCATACCCTTCACACCTCCCTTGCCACCTGTCCCCGCCTTCCACCTATAGAACACTTTCTCTCTCTCTCAACTTCTTACCTCTTATTCTTCTAATCTATTTAACATCATATCTCCCCTTTGGTTCTGCACGATTTCATATATCGGCCATCGTATTATATGCTGAAGCTCTCAGATATTTCATGCTTAGTTAGACATTTTGGAGGGGTTAACATTTTGTCTGTAGAGGTTCGACACACTCGCGGTGTCTCCCTACCTATTTCGTGGTTGTCTGCTGGGCTATTTAATGCTAGACTGGGATGAGGCTATTGATGTTGTGATTTCCGATGTGTACCAGGTTTTGTTGAACTTGTACAATCGCAACGGATACGTGGGAAGCCTAGGTTGTCTTTCTGACTGTGTACCTTGTGAGTTTAGTACTGTGTTGCGAGTGAGGGCTTTTGCCTCTGCCACCCAACACTGTGCTAACTCGTTTTGCTTTGACTTGAAGAGGGTCGCCAGGAGAGAACCAGATACTAGCGATCTGGATCTCTTAAGAGAGCACCCCGTCATTTAACGTAATTTGGCCGTACAGTCTTAAGGACCTCGCTAGGCTACGAGCCGTTTGCTCAGCCATTGTTTCCTAGCCTACGACATCCCAGCTAGACTTTATTCGCCTAGCAGATACCCGATTAGGATTATAAGCTCTTATGTTATGTATGCAGCATTTTTATTCACGTTGATTGTAAGCCTTGGTTGTTGTTGAGTTGCACAACCTGAGCAGGCTTTTGCGTTGCCTGAGGAAGTACTTCTTTTGTTGTTGGAGATAATACTATTGCGCATTTATCGTTATTCCCGTGCCAGTTAACACTGTATGTCCCTACACTTGTCATATCTTGTTCCTGCTTTATATAACAGTTCAAAATCCGATTCGATCATCTTAAGCAGCATCAGACTTTCTTCAGAAGATTCCTGTTCGATGCTTTAGGACTTTCATTCACTTTCTTTAATATAGGAGTGACAGTTTATTATTGTTTAGAATAACTTTAATTATACCTTCTTCTTGTTTGCATAAAATCATTCCAGTGATTTAATTAAGCTCTCTATCTTTTTCCTTGTATACATTATTAACGAAATTGTATGTTGTTGTGATCAGGCTGTATCAGAGATCATCAACCTGTAGTAGTAGTGCATTTATACCGAGTTAGAGGATACCCCGCTATCGCAGATTTAACTCTGGAGGGTATAGGTGTTTTTGTGCGCCGGCATTATAAGTTCGAGGGTTGGATCTAGTGTTACCGTTGTGGCTGTGTGCCTTTCTAGTCCAATGATTAAGAGCCCTTGTTTTATATGAGTCCCGGTCGTAACAAATGGCGACCTTGCTCAGGATTTTGTGAACTTAGAGAAATATTGCAGGAGTGTTGTGGTCATTTGTTTTTTTTGTTTAACCCGGGAGCTGCGGGGAGACTCTTAAGAGTTCCCCCGGCGCACTGCGGGGAGACTCTTAAGAGTCAGAGAAAAAAAAAATCAACTTTTGACATCGAAAAAAAAATATTTTGTTATTTTTTTTTTTTTTTTTTTTTTTTTTTTTTTTTTTTGGCCCCTGGGCCATGCAAAATCTCAGTCCTCTACCTCCCCTCCTTCCCCACTTTCCTCCTCCTTCAGTTATCACCTATTTTCCCTGTTATTCCCTTATTCTGAGGTATATTTTCGTGCTAACATTAGAAATCCGATTGGAGGGTGTGGTCATCACTGATAGCAAGCGAGTGCAAGAGAGAGAGAGAGAGTATCGATCGACTGTGTCTCAGTGGCCTTGGGGGAAATTGGCGGGAAAGCAGATTGCCTCACCCATACATTATACAACTCGCGGGCTATATCTCCGATTTTGACCATCCAAACGCTGTTTTCACTCGTTTTATTGTTGTTTCAGGTTAATACCTTTATAATCAACCCATAATAGGCGCATATGGATAAGTATTAATGCTATTAATGGCACAATGAATATTTTAGTGACGGAAACACCTCAAATACGTCAGCACAGGGGGACGTTTCCAATTACCCCCATGCGCACTTCAGAGGTTAAAGGAATATAGTGGACACAATTTTTTTTGGCAAGTAGTATAACACTTACGAGTCTTCAAGCATTTTTGAGTGAATAGTGCTACATGAGAGTTTAGGTACTCCTTTTTTTTTATAAACGTTGAGAATTTTCGGTGGACACTATGTCAGACGACGGATCAATGTACAGTGAGGACACAGTATGGGAAGCAGGCCCTGAGGTGCAGAAGCGGGGTTTGTTAGATGATATTGGAGTAGTAACTATTGAAGAGGATGCAAGGAAACTTTTGGAGATGCCTATTACTATTGACCGGATGGCGGGGATTGATCGGTATGGTCTCCAGTGTTTGGCCACGGTCATGGGGCATGTTGGCACTAGCAGCATGACGAGAAATGACCTGGAGGCATGTGTGCTGGGCGGGGTGGGTGGTGCACAGGGTGGAGCGGGTGCTTTGGTACCTTCGGCCAAGCCCCCCCTCCACTCTACTCCCATCATGCTCTCTAGATTGACTAGAGTCTAGAACACCGGATCAGAGGACATTCCCGCAGGCCGATAGTCACTGGCAGCATGGTTTGCCCCTGGTTGGATCACTGGGTGGGTCTACCAATGTTGCATCTCCTCCTCCTCAAGGTTTGACTCCAGATATGCTCTTCCAGCTTGAGATGGCTAAGCAGCAACGGGAATCAGAGCAGCAGCAGCGGCAGTTTGAGATGGCTAAGATTCAGGCTGAGGAGAGAAGGGCCAGATATGAGACTGAGGAGAGAAGGGCCATACGTGAGGCTGAGCTTCGGGTTGAGGCTACGAAGTACTGTGCAGACATAGATCTTGAGAAGTCTCGGGTGGAGTCAACAGGGCAGCGTCTCGGTTCTGGGAATCGAGGTCTTGATCAGTCTTTATCGCACCTTCTTAAGTTAGTCCCTGTATTTGACGAGACGGGTGTCACCAAATTTTTCATGCATTTTGAGAAGAAGTGCCGGGAGCACCAATGGCCCGAGGTTAAGTGGGCAGCCCTTGTTTCCTCTAGGTTGGTTGGCAAAGGACTCAAGGCATATGATGCGTTGCCCTTGGAGTCTTGTGTCGATTATGAGGTATTGAAGGCAGCTGTTCTACGGGCATATGAGTTACAACCAGAGACTTACAGATTGAAGTTCCGGGGTGTAACGAAGGGTCGTGAGTGCACTTTTCTTGAGCATGCCCGGGATCTGTCCGATGCATTTAGAAACTGGCTGCGTTCTGAGAAGGCATCGACGTTTGAGGAGTTGAAACAGCTGATGCTTCTAGAACAATTTTTCAAGTGTACGGGTGGCGATCTGACGTTGAATCTTCAAGAAAAAAAAACGAAAACTCTTCAGGAGGCAGCTGATATGGCTGACCTGAGAATGTCACTGATTCGTGGGTGCGGGTCTGCACAACGGAATGATGCAGGTAACAAGGGGCGCAACACTCCACCCCCCCGAGTCAGTGATACACCATATAACCATAACTAAAATGCCCCAGAACAAGAAGCCCACCACAGAAGCCACGAGCGAACACCACACAGAAACACCCGGAAGAAAGGTCCACAGAACGAAAGGACCAGCTGACCGAGCCCGCCATTCCAGACAGGCCCAAGCCCGCAGGGCTAAACAGCTCCAGGACACACCCATTTACCTTTTCTAAACCGACCATTTTCCACACCTCACGTACACTAACCCCCTCGTGTCCTACACTTATTAACTACAAAGATGATGAACAGGAATATACATTCATATTAAAAACACCCATGCCTGTCCCGACGTTGAGCCAATGCCAACACATCAGACAGCCATAATTATATCTATGTATGTTCTTGCATCCGAGAAGTAGATGTTATATATCTTAGAAGTTCAAACACCCACGCTTGTCCCTAGACCTCTTATAATTTTTCATGACGAGTATAGATATGTGTAACCCGTGCTCAGTCACCCCTTGCATTGTTCCTCTAGTAACTAAGTCTATAATATTAACTGCCACCAGCATTGATGCGACATAGCGGCAGTGTCCTTGTGTCGTATTATGCCCAGTACAGATCAACCAGGTTTCATCACCTTATTAGGACGACGACTATAATGTCATCGTTCATCGATGTATGCAATCCTTTAGGTTAAGTATTTTATCCGCCATTGTGTTCACCTTTTTCCATTTACTTTCCACAATTGTCATACGTCTTCCCCTTGCCTCCTTCGTATCCACAGTCCACACTACGCCAATTTACTTCGTGTCTTACACCTCTTACCCCAACCAGAGATTATATAAGATAACCTGGTTATCAGTATCTGTCATAAGTACCCCGAAACAATAACTAAGTACCCCTACGAACTGCCGCTGTTGTTGATATTATATTTAATAGAAAACGCAGTTCCCAGGGCCAACTAATAGTATCCATAACCCTCGGACTGATCACATAACTCTATCTTTTCCAGACTCCTATACCACCCCATAGTTGCATTCCCCGGTAGCATTTGGCTAACGTATTCTACTGCCTTTTCAAACTTCCATATCAATTGTAGCCTAATGCCACCCCCACGCCCAGGGACCTTAGGGGCAAAATTTCCCTGTAGCCCTTGAACTCTCCCCCCCCCTCTCATTAAGACACCCGCGCTTCTCGACTCTTGTCCGACCTAGCCTCTCTCTCATACCTCTTGAAGATCCTTGAATTGTCCGTTACTAACGCTCTCCAACCTTTTATATATATACTCCTATCCAGCCTACCTTCACTTAGTAGGCCAGAACAACATTAGAACTTTACTAGCCCCTTGCATGCCATCTATTCTCTTACAACACATTCACAACCCTGCACCCAATGGTCGTCGGTGCGAGGCTAGCCGCCCCGCCAGTAACTAACTTCTATTGTCATACTTCCAGATAAATGTGGCAGAGTTAGCAACCCAGTCTCCACCATATCCAGCAAACCCTACAATTAACAACCAGCCGAGTAAAACCAGCTAGCTAAGGCACCTTCGGTTTTGGTATTAAAGACACTCACATCTGTCTCATACACAGAGGGTTATTACAAACACTGGTGATATGGCAAGCCCCTAGCCACAGCCGCCGGACGACTATATCAGAGAGAGGGCGCCCAGCTCCCCCTTTTTGCCCACCCGAGGAGGGAGACCCCCACCCCCGCGGAGGTATACCTGGCCCCTGTTTTGACTTTCGAGTCATTGCCAGGTAGCACAGGAATTCTTCCTATCAATGAACTAACCATGAATGACTAACACCTTTACTAACCTCTATTACCTCACAATAAACCATTTACCTTTCTTGCATGCTCTGATCACTAAATTAGCACCTCAGCTATACCATAGAATGAAGATTGAACAATCTAGAGAGACGCTCCTATCACAGCTGTCCCCATCCTCCTCGCAAAGTAGATCCAGTCTCTCTCCCCTAAATACGTCCAGTATAGCCAAAATAGTACCTCTTACTAAGGCTCAGTTATATGAAAATATAAAGGCTTCCTATCGCCCTGTGCCACAACAGTAAATACCATCTTACCTAGTCCCCATATCTATTGAGAGCTCAATTAAGTCCATAAGACTCGAGATCCCTACTGTCTACAGGGTCCAGAACCGAGCCTATAAATCTAACTCCCGCCCCCAGTCAAATCAGTTGAAAGCTAGACACCAACCAGTGGTCACTACCCTGCAGTTTACCTCTAGCTCTGCCCTTGTGTTGTTCCGGAGTTGAGAGATTCCAGATCCGGCAGACTCCGTGGCAGAGAAGACTGATAGAAGCATCTGTCCATGTACAAGTCCTAACGTGCACCTTATAACCTTCACACAAATTCGTGGGTATATAAGTGTGTAGCCAGCAACGATCATCAAGAGATCCGACTTGAGAACTTCCTACATTTTGGACCATCTGGACGGCCGAGGAACCAGTCGTTAGCCCCCAACATCACCGGAAGCAAGATAACCAGGACCAGATCTACCCATACTATTCAAGATTCATGTTACTAGTACTAAGTGTTATAGTACTAGCTTGATACTCACCTATTAACTTTCTATAAAGTGGCTAAGACCTTGCCCAGTGTAATTCATATTTAACCATTCCATTTGGGACGTACTAAGCGATCAGTGTTTTTTATTAACAGGCGACCTTGACTCTCGTAATTACCTTATTCAGATATTAAAACTCTAGTGATATCTAACGTTCGCCCACTGATTCGTGTTCTACATATTTCTGCCTTAAGAATATCAAACTTAGTTCAGTACCCCCATGAGGTTGCTAGAGATTTCCGTGTTCTATAATATACGCGTCTAATCCTAACTGTGAGTTGCTACGTGGGCACGCGACCAGCCAGCAAGAGGTAAAATCAGTGACATTGAATTATACGAATATATTGAGGTCTTCCAGTAAAATATAAACTTGCTAATTAAACCCGTGATCAGAAGAATATACCTGAACGTTGGAAGTGGGAGACTAGGCTCCATCCAAATCCGCAAATGCTAGCAGTTCCCTTCTATCATTTGTTTTGTGCGAATATAACTATCTTTCTATGCTCTCTTATTTCTTTATTTCAATAAACGTGAACTTGTGTCGTGTTACCGTGTGTTTATTTTGTGTTCTCTATTCCTCATACCTTGTATTGTGCATGCAGCCTTCTATACCCAGTCATTCAGAACTCACATTACCCAAGTTAAACCTGTAGAAAAACAGGGCATAACATTGGCGGCAGCGGTGGTTCTTGATTCGGATAAAAGGTTGCATTACATTGCAAGTTTGGAACAGCTAGAACACGAGAACATCATGGCGCAACCTAACCACGTTTTCATCCCAAATTATGAGGAAACAAATTATGGGATCGAAGTATTCATGGACATAGTGAAACCCTTAGTTGACATTACTTATACCACGGACGCACATAAAATAGCCGTAACATTACCACACCTGGGAAAAGCCGTTTCCCTGGTGGCCTATCAAGTGCGCCCTGATCTCACCTGGAACGAATTTCGCACAATAGTGATAGAAGCCATTAAACCTTCGTTGGGCGTTTTCGTGGCCCACACCCGTATCCTAGACACGAAATTCGAAGGCGATCTAGATGCCACAGTCAGTAAGCTTGCCCAACACATAAAAAATTCTTTCCCCACGTTGACCAAAATCCAACAAGAACAGCAAATTCTGGTCAACCTTGTGTCGATATTGCCCTCAGCAGTAAAAGACCATTTCCGGGTGCACGATTTCGTCGAATACAAAAAAGACCTCATCACGATCCGACGTATTTTGGCCGTGCGCACAGAAGCACCCACCCAAATCGCTGCAATCAAGAGGTTTCCCACGCACCCGCAGCAAACCAACCACCAAAACCCCAAGAATGCCTACCCAGCCTCATCTTTCAACAACAGACCCACCTACCCTTCCGGCAAGCCCCAACCCAGTAGACCCCGGTTCCAACCGTCCCAGCCACGCAGAATCTTCAACCGGAACAGCAACTACAACACCTACCAAAGTAAAAATCCTACCTTAGTCATTATCAACCCCTATGATTCCCTGCCTGTAATGCTCAGTGTGCCCTCCACCAAATTCGTGACTCTGCCAAACCTCGCCCCTCTACTCCTCGCATTTCTGTAAATGAAGAGGAGTGGGGACAAGAGGAAGAAATTGCCCCCCATACCATGACCTCAGACGATACCGAGGAAACCCTGGAAGAGGTAGATACCGACCCCCAGGATTTTTAAAGTATCCCCCGCCCACGATGGGCTCGGCGGGGGACGCCATAACTAGTCGCACTGCCCCCATTTATTACATGGCCAAAATCAAGGACATTCCTGTCCGCTTGCTAATCGACACGGGAGCTGCCAAGTCATGTTTGTTCAAATCTTACTATGAAAAACATCCCCGACGATTTGGCCCTTTGTTAAACACCAAAACAGAACTCATCTCAGCTGCTGATACTTACTTAAATCTCCTAGGAGACACTTTACCCCTATCAGTAACCACTCCTGGCCCCCATGCTCGTTGTTATCACACATTTACAGTATTTTCCTCCAACTGTAAACATTATGATGGTTTCCTTGGACTTGACCTCCTTCAAAAACTAGAGGCCCAGATTGACTGCGGCCAAAGGCTGATCTCATTCAAAAACAAATTCCAGCCCAAAGCCTCTGACAAACCAATCACGCAGAAACCCATTCCCAAAAAGAAAAAACAACCTCCCCCTCAACAAAACCTGATTCAGGGTTACCAAGTTGCAGCTAGCACTAAGGTTACTCCTAAAACCTCCCCTTGCCCCGAGATCTCTCAAAACCTCACTCAATTCAGTAAAAAAATGCCTCAACAAACGAAAGAAGACAAGTCCAAGCAACTCCCCCTCGGTAATCCCCTCAATTCTCGTAACTCTGCCCAGAATAAATCCTCCCATGTTTTCAGGACAGACTCTGATATATGTAACCCTAATTCTATCCAATGTTTATGTACACATGTTTCCAGAGAAAATGCCGACCAATGTACCCAACAATGTTTCCCCCATGCCCCCAGAAATGTTAACAACCCCAAATCAATACACCAGTCCTACACCAATAACCCATGTTCTACACCTAACTTTTTCCCCACCAACCCTCCGCAGTCCCCCCAGCAAATCCCGTTTTCTAACTCGCTCACCTCGCACCCTTCTGAACCGCCCGCACGCGCCGTTAATCCCCCCCTCACGCGTGCCGACCGAGGGACACAACCATGTTCCCACCATGCCCCCAGAAATGCCCAGCTATTCCACCACCCCCCCAATCCCCCTTGTGACAGTTTTTCGTCAGTAGCTCCCTACCACACCCCCACAATTCACACACCTAATAAACTTCAAAACCCCACACTTGACTCACCCCTCATGACAGACAAACCCACCAACCCCAGATAACCTCTAAACAAACCGTTACTGCCACCGACAACGCTTCCCCCACCAACCCTCCGCAGTCCCTCCAACAAATCCCGTTTTCTAACCCCCTCACACCCCGCCCCACTGATCCTCTCACACGCGCCGTTAATCCCCCCCTCACGCGTGACCCCCACCAAAGTGACCTTGCCCCCCTTATAAGTACCAAGCACCTGCTCGCCAGTCAATCCCCCACCATCATTAGCCCAGCGGTAGTTCAGGATAAATGCCAAATTCCCCCCCACCATCAAAAATGGGTGAACCTGCGGCCCATACCCCAAACTCACATGGTATTTTCCCCCACTAACACATCCCCCAACCCCCATCGCTGCCTCTTACAACCCGCCATCATTCCCGCTCGTATCAACCACATTCTCGTGGCTAATATCTCAGAGGAACCCCTGACATTACCGAAAGGTCTCATTATAGGAGATCTCGAAACTTTCGATGACCTCCCCATACATTGTAACGACACCCCTACCAGCCTCCAATTGCCCCCTCTTCCTGAGACACTATCTGACCACCAAAAGAACGGCATGTACGACCTACTGATGGAATTCAGTGACGTCTTTGCCCAACAACCCACCGAAATCGGACAGACGGATGTAGAACAACACATCATTAACACCACAGGCCCCCCCATACGACAACCATCCCGTAGAAAGAACCCCATACAACGTCAGGAAGAGGAACGCCAAGTCCAGGAAATGTTAGAGGCCGGGATTGCCACCCCGTCCATTAGCCCCTGGTCTTCCCCTGTTGTCTTAGTCAAAAAGAAAGATGGGACAACCCGTTTTTGCGTCGATTACAGGAGGTTAAATGACATAACCATTAAAGACGCTACGCCCTTACCCCGAATAGACGATTCCCTTGACTCCCTATACGGATCCAAATGGTTCACTACCCTCGACTTGCAAGCAGGGTATTGGCAAGTGCCTATCAAGGCCGAGGACCAAAAGAAAACAGCATTTTCCACTAGTGGTGGCCATCACTATGAATTTAACGTCCTACCTTTTGGCCTCTGTAACGGACCCGCCACTTTCTCCCGTTTGATGGAAACGGTATTGCATGGCCTAACCTGGGAAACCTGCCTAGCCTATCTGGACGATATTATTGTGTACTCTCCAACCTGGGAAGAACACCTCCTCAGGTTGAGACAAGTCCTGCAAAGAATCCGAGCCGCCGGGTTGAAATTAAAACCCTCAAAGTGCGTGATTGCCCGGAATAAGGTAGATTTTCTCGGACACGTGATATCTGAACATGGTATTGCGCCAGACCCAAAGAAACTTCAAGCCATACAAAACCAAACCCCACCCACCACGGTTAAAGGAATACGTTCGTTTCTAGGTTTAGCCACGTACTACAGACGTTTCGTCCCCCACTTTGCCACCATAGCCAGACCCCTCCACCAACTTACCCACAAAGACACCCCGTTCGCCTGGACACCTGAAAGAGACCTCGCGTTTAACACTTTGAAGCAAAAGCTAATCCAAGCCCCTATTGTCGTTTTCCCTGACTACCAGAAACCTTTCCGTCTTTATACCGACGTATCTCTGTACGCCATAGGTGCAGTATTAGCTCAATTCAGAGATGGAAAGGAACATGTGATAGCGTATGCCAGCTACACACTCACCCCACCCCAACAGAATTACGCAGCCACCAAGAGAGAGTGCTTAGGGATCATTTGGGCACTCAGCCACTTCCGGTCATTTGTGTTAGGCGCAAAACTCGAAATAATTACCGACCATCAATCTTTACAATGGCTGCGTAGGTGCGAAACCAACTCAGCCATTTTGGTACGTTGGAGAGAGACACTAGAGGACTACGACTTTACAATACAATATCGTCCCGGCAAACTCCATACTAATGCAGACGCCCTGTCACGTTTGCCAGTACCAAAAGACCCCCCCACCAACCTAGCCGCCTTACAAAACACTCAATTGGTATCTACCCCCACCTCCCGACAGAATGCCCCCCCAGCCCCCTCCCTAATTCAATCTTGGGAAGCACGAATCAGACCCCCCTGGATACCGTTAAACGTCTTCAGGAGACTGACTCGCTGGGGAGATCAACTTGCCACAGACACTGGTCACATAATCTTGGACCCCACCATAGCCCACGACTACATGATTGCCATCCACGAGGGAAACGGCATACACCTTGGACAAAAGAAAATGTTAAAGATCTTCACAGACCAATACTGGACCCCCAACCCCTCCAAAATTGCACAACGAGTGACAGAATCCTGCAAACCGTGTTTATTGGGAAAGGATAGATCACGCACCCCAGGCCCAGCTGGTACCATTTCTGCCAACAAACCGTTCCAAGTCCTATCCCTCGACATCATGGGCCCGTTCCCTTCTTACGCTGGCAACCGCTATATCGTCACATTTGTAGACGTATATTCAAAATTTCTAATAGCCTGCCCAGTTAAAGACCACACAGCCACCACAGTCGCCACACTGCTTGCCACCGAAGTGTTCCCTATATTCGGCCTTCCCCTTGCTCTTCTATCGGACAATGCCCCCGAGTTTAGTGGACACGTTTGGCAACAATTCACCCAACAATGCGGTATCAAGATTAAACACTCATCCCCGTACTGGCCTCAAGGAAATGCTATCTGCGAACGCAGCCATCGCACCATCAACAACCAGTTACGTACAAGAATGATTGCTCTTAATACCTCAGACTGGCCATCACAACTAAAAATGATACAGTGGGGTATGAACACCTGTCCTCGGGAAGACGGTATTTCCCCTCATGAACGTGTTTACGGTGTACCCCCCCTGTTACTGCCATTCCACCACCACGCTCACCTTCCCTCCACCACCTCCACAATTGACCCATTGCAACATCTGCAAAACACCCTCCATACCGCCCAGATCTGTCAAGACACCAAAACTGACAACATCGATGAAAAAAACCCTTTCGCCATCCATGACACCGTAATGGTAGCCAACCTCCCTATCACCAACAAGTTAGGCCCTCGCTATGTCGGACCCTACACCGTAATACAAGTCCCAAATGCCTTTCAAGTCACCATCGACTATCACGGCGTAACTCGCACGCTCCGAACTAGATTCGTCCGAGCGTTTAAACCTCTAAAGCCACAAGACATTACCCCACCCCACACGTCCGACCCTAAATTAAATACCCCTACTCACCCCCTCACTCAGGCTACGAATATTCCCATACAAACCCCTAAGGACCTAAGCCCTCCAGCACCGAACCGACAAATCTTTTCTCACCATACCCCCCCAACTAACCTCCACAAACCCCAAGCCCCCAATATCACACCCTCTTCCACCATGACACCTTCTTTCACTTCTGATAGTCAAGTTCCTCCCCAACTTATCCAAGTACAAAAACCTCCACCCACAACCCCGACCACAACAGAAACCCTCCCGTCTAGCCCTGACATACCTCCACCAGGCACCACAGTGAGAAAACCACCACCGCCACCCCAAACCAAGTACACACCCAACCGCACCACACAATCTACCTCAGTAACCTCACGCTACAACTTACGCCCACGACAAACATCGTTTAAAACCTCCAGAAAACACACCCTACTAACCAAGTTCCGTAGGGCTGCCAGACCACTACCCTCCTCCTCCTCCTCCTCTTCTTCTTCTTCGTCGAATTCTCCCCCACAAAGGGAAAGAAGACGAATAATCACCAGCAAATCACCAACCTCATCAAACAACACACGCCCCTACCCCCAACCCTCCAACTTAAATCTACACTCCTTACCCACCCGTCTAGCCCCCCCGCATCCGCCCCTTTCCCCTCCACGATCCCCACCACCCCACCCACACCGACCAACCTCCTCATCTCACCGAACCCCCAACCAACCCCCCCTAAGAAACCCCCCCCAAAGTCACCCCCGAGAAAACTCCCACATGTCATTTACCTATAAAACATGCTTCCCCTCACTATAAAACATCGTCGAGCGACTCAAGTCCCACGACAAACATCTACCTTCCCACCAGGACCGCCAGAGGTAGAATAATCAACAGACCCATCAGATTTAAAGACAGCGATACAAAAATAACACCCCGTTCTGACACTAAGGACCCAAGCCACACAACACACACACCCCCTCCTTCCCACACACCTCCTTCACCCACCTTACCTACACCGATTTTGCGCATTGCCTCACTATATATTCCCAACCTACAACACCGCCTAAGAAAACCAAATACAACCCAGACTCACATTCCCCCTTCATCCCCAGCCCTGTTGTCACGCGCGAATCCCCTTTCGGTTAGTAACCCATTCACCACACTAAACAGACTTCCTGTCAACCCCACACACCTCACTCCGACCCCCACGGGGGAAAGCTACAAACCATTCATACGAAAGGTTAAAGTAAAGACCCCCACTGGACACTTGGCCCGTGTACCACACCCACACCAAGCCCGGGCAGCCGCCCGCCACAACACAGAGGACACATTCTTACAGGTATACATTGACCTGCAAAAGAAACCTGACCGTCGCTCTCGTGTTTGGTGGAACTTTCTAAATACCCTGAAAATGACCCACCATTACTATGATTCTTTTAACTTCACCCTTGAGGCTCGAGGACGAGCCTATAATGAAGGAGAGGGAAGTAAAATGCCCCAGAACAAGAAGCCCACCACAGAAGCCACGAGCGAACACCACACAGAAACACCCGGAAGAAAGGTCCACAGAACGAAAGGACCAGCTGACCGAGCCCGCCATTCCAGACAGGCCCAAGCCCGCAGGGCTAAACAGCTCCAGGACACACCCATTTACCTTTTCTAAACCGACCATTTTCCACACCTCACGTACACTAACCCCCTCGTGTCCTACACTTATTAACTACAAAGATGATGAACAGGAATATACATTCATATTAAAAACACCCATGCCTGTCCCGACGTTGAGCCAATGCCAACACATCAGACAGCCATAATTATATCTATGTATGTTCTTGCATCCGAGAAGTAGATGTTATATATCTTAGAAGTTCAAACACCCACGCTTGTCCCTAGACCTCTTATATCATTTTCCATGACGAGTATAGATATGTGTAACCCGTGCTCAGTCACCCCTTGCATTGTTCCTCTAGTAACTAAGTCTATAATATTAACTGCCACCAGCATTGATGCGACATAGCGGCAGTGTCCTTGTGTCGTATTATGCCCAGTACAGATCAACCAGGTTTCATCACCTTATTAGGACGACGACTATAATGTCATCGTTCATCGATGTATGCAATCCTTTAGGTTAAGTATTTTATCCGCCATTGTGTTCACCTTTTTCCATTTACTTTCCACAATTGTCATACGTCTTCCCCTTGCCTCCTTCGTATCCACAGTCCACACTACGCCAATTTACTTCGTGTCTTACACCTCTTACCCCAACCAGAGATTATATAAGATAACCTGGTTATCAGTATCTGTCATAAGTACCCCGAAACAATAACTAAGTACCCCTACGAACTGCCGCTGTTGTTGATATTATATTTAATAGAAAACGCAGTTCCCAGGGCCAACTAATAGTATCCATAACCCTCGGACTGATCACATAACTCTATCTTTTCCAGACTCCTATACCACCCCATAGTTGCATTCCCCGGTAGCATTTGGCTAACGTATTCTACTGCCTTTTCAAACTTCCATATCAATTGTAGCCTAATGCCACCCCCACGCCCAGGGACCTTAGGGGCAAAATTTCCCTGTAGCCCTTGAACTCTCCCCCCCCTCTCATTAAGACACCCGCGCTTCTCGACTCTTGTCCGACCTAGCCTCTCTCTCATACCTCTTGAAGATCCTTGAATTGTCCGTTACTAACGCTCTCCAACCTTTTATATATATACTCCTATCCAGCCTACCTTCACTTAGTAGGCCAGAACAACATTAGAACTTTACTAGCCCCTTGCATGCCATCTATTCTCTTACAACACATTCACAACCCTGCACCCAATGGTCGTCGGTGCGAGGCTAGCCGCCCCGCCAGTAACTAACTTCTATTGTCATACTTCCAGATAAATGTGGCAGAGTTAGCAACCCAGTCTCCACCATATCCAGCAAACCCTACAATTAACAACCAGCCGAGTAAAACCAGCTAGCTAAGGCACCTTCGGTTTTGGTATTAAAGACACTCACATCTGTCTCATACACAGAGGGTTATTACAAACACTGGTGATATGGCAAGCCCCTAGCCACAGCCGCCGGACGACTATATCAGAGAGAGGGCGCCCAGCTCCCCCTTTTTGCCCACCCGAGGAGGGAGACCCCCACCCCCGCGGAGGTATACCTGGCCCCTGTTTTGACTTTCGAGTCATTGCCAGGTAGCACAGGAATTCTTCCTATCAATGAACTAACCATGAATGACTAACACCTTTACTAACCTCTATTACCTCACAATAAACCATTTACCTTTCTTGCATGCTCTGATCACTAAATTAGCACCTCAGCTATACCATAGAATGAAGATTGAACAATCTAGAGAGACGCTCCTATCACAGCTGTCCCCATCCTCCTCGCAAAGTAGATCCAGTCTCTCTCCCCTAAATACGTCCAGTATAGCCAAAATAGTACCTCTTACTAAGGCTCAGTTATATGAAAATATAAAGGCTTCCTATCGCCCTGTGCCACAACAGTAAATACCATCTTACCTAGTCCCCATATCTATTGAGAGCTCAATTAAGTCCATAAGACTCGAGATCCCTACTGTCTACAGGGTCCAGAACCGAGCCTATAAATCTAACTCCCGCCCCCAGTCAAATCAGTTGAAAGCTAGACACCAACCAGTGGTCACTACCCTGCAGTTTACCTCTAGCTCTGCCCTTGTGTTGTTCCGGAGTTGAGAGATTCCAGATCCGGCAGACTCCGTGGCAGAGAAGACTGATAGAAGCATCTGTCCATGTACAAGTCCTAACGTGCACCTTATAACCTTCACACAAATTCGTGGGTATATAAGTGTGTAGCCAGCAACGATCATCAAGAGATCCGACTTGAGAACTTCCTACATTTTGGACCATCTGGACGGCCGAGGAACCAGTCGTTAGCCCCCAACATCACCGGAAGCAAGATAACCAGGACCAGATCTACCCATACTATTCAAGATTCATGTTACTAGTACTAAGTGTTATAGTACTAGCTTGATACTCACCTATTAACTTTCTATAAAGTGGCTAAGACCTTGCCCAGTGTAATTCATATTTAACCATTCCATTTGGGACGTACTAAGCGATCAGTGTTTTTTTATTAACAGGCGACCTTGACTCTCGTAATTACCTTATTCAGATATTAAAACTCTAGTGATATCTAACGTTCGCCCACTGATTCGTGTTCTACATATTTCTGCCTTAAGAATATCAAACTTAGTTCAGTACCCCCATGAGGTTGCTAGAGATTTCCGTGTTCTATAATATACGCGTCTAATCCTAACTGTGAGTTGCTACGTGGGCACGCGACCAGCCAGCAAGAGGTAAAATCAGTGACATTGAATTATACGAATATATTGAGGTCTTCCAGTAAAATATAAACTTGCTAATTAAACCCGTGATCAGAAGAATATACCTGAACGTTGGAAGTGGGAGACTAGGCTCCATCCAAATCCGCAAATGCTAGCAGTTCCCTTCTATCATTTGTTTTGTGCGAATATAACTATCTTTCTATGCTCTTTATTTCTTTATTTCAATAAACGTGAACTTGTGTCGTGTTACCGTGTGTTTATTTTGTGTTCTCTATTCCTCATACCTTGTATTGTGCATGCAGCCTTCTATACCCAGTCATTCAGAACTCACATTACCCAAGTTAAACCTGTAGAAAAACAGGGCATAACAATAACAACATGAGCAATGATATTAAGTCTGACCATAAACCTAATACCGTCCCGTTTAAGAAGGGTCAGGGCCCTTCCCCACCTCAAGGGAAGGCCAAGGGGGAGTTAGAGTGTTTTCATTGTCATGAGAAGGGGCATTTTGCACGATCCTGTCCTAGCAAGCTACCTACAACAATCGTGTCTTTGGCTCGCAACATTGGAATAAATGGGGTAAATGTTCAGAGGCTGGAGCACTGCCAGTGAAGAAGTGTCCGGAAGGCTTGACACCTGTCCGGGATACTTTTTGTGACCATAGAGGGCGCGACTGCGTGAGTTGGGCTGGTTGCAAGCATGGAGTAGAATTTTTGCGTCATACGGGTGCTTCCTTGACATTGATGAAAAACTTTACCGGCAAACCTATAAACGCGGCACGGGTAGTTGTGGTGCAGGGTATCAATGCTACAAAGTCATACCCGTTGGTCTGAGTGGAGCTGGAGGTAGAAGGTGTGACACGAGAGTTGGATGTCGGAATCGTGGAGAAATTGCCGGTAGAGGGTGTCGACCTTCTTCTCGGCAACGACTTTGCGGTACCTGCTTCTGAGTTTCCACCCTTAGTCTTACCGAGAGGGCGGCTGACGTGAGTAGGGAGGGGCAGGAGTTGGTCGAGAGGTGTCAACGACAGCAGAGGGCGTGTGTTGTCACCTGATCTCGTGCATCCAAAGTGTCACAGCCTATTCCTCAGTCTCTAGACCAGCGGAGGAATGGTCGGAAGGAGCAAGCTAAAGTTGGGAGTTTTGTGAGTTTTGCTCCAGCGGCTCTCCTTAGCGGCTTAGTACTTGACCCAGAGGTGAGCTCCGGAGAGGCCCCAGAACCTGTCACCCCTAGTGACATGGTTGGGCGTAATGGCACTCCGCGACTTAGTAGTTCCCAGGTGGAGGAGAGTTGTGGGAACGGGGCTATCAAACACGAGGATGGGGAAACATGTCATGTGAACCTGTTGGAGGAGTTTGTGAAGCACCCACCTGAGCAGCCTACTGTCCCTGCGTTGGTCTGCAGCGGCCAAGGTGGAGAAGGAGAGGGGGGCAGTAGGGCACAGGTGAAGGAGAGTGGGGATTGTCATGTCTCGGCGGAGCAGTGGGCGGGGGACACGAGTCTGGTGGCTGTGGAAGTGCTAGAGCACCTGCCTGAGCAGCAGTGTGCAGTGCTCCAGCACCAGCTCGGTTCATACCCCACTGGTCGTGCTGAGCACCCGAGCCTCACAACTCAGGCGGTGCAAGATGTTCCGCGGGCAGGTCACTTGAATGTTAAGAGACCGTTAGCCTCGTTGTTTCGGTGGTTCAAGGTGGGCGACAAGGCTTTGGCATGGTTGTCAGGCCAGGGTCGACCCATGGCTGCCAAGGGTGGTGGTCAGAAGGAGGACATTGAGCAGATTGGTGAGGTTGGCTGTGACATAGAAGTGCCCGGTCGTCACATAGCCTCCCAATGCTGCTCTGGTCGAATGCAACAGCCCTACCATAGACCGACTGTATCTGGTCATGTCGCTGAAGGCGATGATGCTGCGCAGGCAGATATAGTTGCAAGGAATGCGGGGATGCGCATGTACGGTATCGGCGGGGAAGCCTTAGCAATAATGAACTATGGGAGTGACTGCACAGGTGGTACTGATTGTCTCTCTCATGACCTGGCTGTTCTAGGGACGAAGGTGGAGAAGGAGGGAGACTACAGGTTAGAAGCTGCGGTCTCGGCTGGGTTGTGAGAGGGCACTAGGCATGTTGTTCGGCGAGATAAGTTGTTTACTAGGCTGTGGCAGTGCATCCGCATGTTTGTTGCTTCTCCAGGCCTGATGTACGGGGTAGAATCCGACCTGGAGGCTGGAGACAGTGCAAGGCTCAGTTTTATTCCCTACCGTATAAATCCTGCTAAAAAGCCTGTCGTGAAAACAGAGCTAGACGACATGTGGAAAAAGGGTCTGAGGGATAAAGAATATTGTGAGTGGTCGTTGCCAGGGAGTTTGCAACCGGAGTTGAGTGGCAAGATCCGTGTGTATGGTGATTGCAAGAGTGTGGAAGCATTATACCTGACAGACACCTATCCATTGCCCAAGGGTCTGAGGGATAAGGGATATCGTGAGTGGTCGTTGCCAGTGAGTTTGCAACCTGAGTTGAGTGGCAAGATCCGTGTGTGTGGTGATTGCAAGAGTGTGGAAGCATTATCCCTGACAGACGCCTATCCATTACCTTGAGTTGACGATACCATAGACCGCATCGGGGCTGCATCGCTAATCACGAAGGTAGAACTAGTGAAAGGTTATTGGCAGGCCCCGTTGCCGGAAAGAGCGAAGAGAAGTGCCAGTCTTGTGATAAACTGGGCAGTTTATCAATGTCAGGTGTTGTTGTGCTGCCGGAACACAAGTTGGATGTGTGGCATGCTATGGGCACTGATAATATTTTTGGCTGATTGTTTGTCACGGGAGGGTTTGTTTGCAGGAGAACCTTCGCCGTTCAGTCAGTGTGTGTTGAGAGTGGAGAAAAATCAGGCTTGCCCCTGTAGAGCAGCCGCCAAAAACAACATTAAAATTAAATAAAAAAACAAAAATCACATAAAAACTTTTTCTTTTGATAGTTAATTGTAAGTTGCCAATGTTATAGCTAAAGTCCTAAGTTGAACCTGTCTTTCACTTAGGAAGCTGGGCTCTGTGAAGCTCGCTCTGGGAGCATAGCAGGCTAAAATTATACTATTATGTTTGGGAGGGGTTATAAGATTTTATTTATGCTAAAATGTTGTTTTGTTTAAGATTGAGCTTTGCATTTCATTCTGGTGGAGTGGCTATGTGTGACGGGTCTTGTCGGCATTCTGCCTTGTCAGATATCGTGCTCGCCTAATGTTGAGCGTCCTATATCTTGGGCGGGGTGTGACGCCTACCAGCGTTGGCAGAATCGCCTCCCGGTAGCCACTAGCACTCGCCAGGGCAATTAATTTGGCTACAGTCTACCTACAATATTGTACTTTCTTTCTTGTGAATCGTCATGTTCTCTTTCTAATTTTTATAAATGATCTCCTTAACTGTACCTTAATTCCCATCCATTCATACGCAGACGACTCAACCTTACACTACTCCCTTAGTTTTTCAGAACGCCCCAGCCAGCAATCCCTCAACGACAAACGTAATGAAGCCATAGAACTCTTAAATTCTGATCTAAATACTGTTTCCAATTGGGGCAGAGAAAACCTTGTTAACTTTAATGCTTCCAAAACCCAATTTCTCCATCTATCTACCCGTCAGGATCTCCCAGCGGACTATATCTTATTCTTCAACAATACAAAAATCTCTTCATCTTCTCTCAATATTCTTGGTGTCTCTTTTTCTTCTGCTCTCATTTGGAAGGACCATATTACCAGTCTTGCTAAGGCAGCCTCCCAGAAGCTGGGTGTGCTCAACCGCCTTAGGGGGTTCTTTTCCCCTGCACAGCTTCTTGCTCTGTACAGGGGCATAGTGCGCCCTTGTATTGAGTATTGTTCACATGTGTGGGGAGGTTCCTCTCACACCGCTCTCCTAGACAAAGTTGAAAGGAAGGCCTTTCGTATCATTAACTCCCGTCCACTCACCAACTCTCTGCAATCTCTCTCTCTCCGCCGCAATGTTGCATCTCTCTCGCTATTCTATCGCTACTATAATAATCAGTGTTCCTCAGAGCTATCCCAGTGCATACCACCTCCTTTACGTAGGGCACGTGGTACCCGTCTTGCAACTCAATCCCACCCCTACTCTGTGCAACTCTCCACCCAAGAGTGAAACGTTACTCTCAAACTTTCTTCTACTCAACAGCTGAGCTCTGGAACTCTCTCCCAGAATCAGTCTTTCCCTCTTCCTATGACTTAAATTGCTTCAAACTCTGTGTGTCCAGGCATTTTGGCTCGAACGTCCCTTGATTTTGGCCCTGTCACTCTTTCAACTATGGGGGAGGCACTCGCTATAGGCAGTTATGCCTTTTGCCTCCCTCAATCACATAGAAAAAAAAAAAAAATGTCACAGGCAGTATAGAAGTGGTCTTTATTTTCGTCTGTGACAATGCAGTATATTTTATATTATCAGTTATAAGTTTAATGTATGAGACAATGATACAGCTAGAGAGTGTGAGTGAGTAAGTGCAGGAGGCAGAGGGTAGTACGCGTAGTGTTACGTGTTGTCTCGGTGACGTCATCCCACGGCCGGGCCCTCTGAGTGGCTGGCCGCCTTGCTGCCCTCCTGCCGCTGCAGGAGGTAGTCCCCCCGCACTCCCTGCTGCCTTTATGCCTTCCTTGCTCAGAGCTTGCTTGACCAGCATACCCTTCACACCTCCCTTGCCACCTGTCCCCGACTTCCACCTATAGAACACTTTCTCTCTCTCTCAACTTCTTACCCCTTATTCTTCTAATCTATTTAACATCATAACTCCGCTTTGGTTTTGCACGATTTCATATATCGGCCATCGTATTATATGCTGAAGCTCTCAGATATTTCATGCTTAGTTAGACATTTTGGAGGGGTTAACATTTTGTCTGTAGAGGTTCGACACACTCGCGGTGTCTCCCTACCTATTTCGTGGTTGTCTGCTGGGCTATTTAATGCTAGACTGGGATGAGGCTATTGATGTTGTGATTTCCGATGTGTACCAGGTTTTGTTGAACTTGTACAATCGCAACGGATACGTGGGAAGCCTAGGTTGTCTTTCTGACTGTATACCTTGTGAGTTTAGCACTGTGTTGCCAGTGAGGGCTTTTGCCTCTGCCACCCAACACTGTGCTAACTCGTTTTACTTTGACTTGAAGAGGGTCGCCAGGAGAGAACCAGATACTCGCGATCTGGATCTCTCAAGAGAGCACCCCGTCATTTAACGTAATTTGGCTGTACAGTCTTAAGGACCTCGCTAGGCTACCAGCCGCTTGCTCAGCCATTGTTTCCTAGCCTACGACATCCCAGCTAGACTTTATTCGCCTAGCAGACACCCGATTAGGATTATAAGCTCTTATGTTATGTATGCAGCATTTTTATTCACGTTGATTGTAAGCCTTGGTTGTTGTTGAGTTGCACAACCTGAGCAGGCTTTTGCGTTGCCTGAGGAAGTACTTCTTTTGTTGTTGGAGATAATACTATTGCGCATTTATCGTTATTCCCGTGCCAGTTAACACTGTATGTCCCTACACTTGTCATATCTTGTTCCTGCTTTATATAACAGTACAAAATCCGATTCGATCATCATAAGCAGCATCAGACTTTCTTCAGAAGATTCCTGTTCGATGCTTTAGGACTTTCATTCACTTTCTTTAATATAGGAGTGACAGTTTATTATTGTTTAGAGTCTATCTATCTATACCTTCTTCTTGTTTGCATTAAATCATTCCAGTGATTTAATTAAGCTCTCCATCTTTTTCCTTGTATACATTATTAATGTAATTGTATGTTGTTGTGATCAGGCTGTATCAGAGATCATCAGCCTATAGTAGTAGTGCATTTATACCGAGTTAGAGGATACCCCGCTATCACAGATTTAACTCTGGAGGGTATACTGTAGGTGTTTTTGTGCGCCGTCATTATAAGTTCGAGGGTTGGATCTAGTGTTACCGTTGTGGCTGTGTGCCTTTCTAGTCCAATGATTAAGAGCCCTTGTTTTATACGAGTCCCGGTCGTAACAAACCACTCTTGCCCCAGAATCCCAACTACGTCTGGGATCGAAAAAACGGCGATACAGGATTTCCCCAACATGAAAAAAATCTCCCGGCTTTGCATCCCCGTCCTCATCGAGTTCTATAGCCCCGTTCCCACAACTCTCAAGCCCAGGATCTTCTACTTGCAATCGACATATATCCGAGGGTGCCAACCGGTCTAAATGCTCCTGAAGCAACTTGTGGCCACCCCCCAATACTGGGCTTGCCTGCTTCGCCTGGGAACGTTTCTGTCGCGGAGTGCTAACACGCCCTACCATGTCACTAGGGGGGACAGGTTCTGGGGCCACTCCGGACCTCATAATGGGTGCAAGTACCGAGTCACCAAGGAGTGTCGCTGAGTCCAAACTCTCAACCCGACCAGCCTTGACTTTCTCCTTCCGACCCTTCCTCCGCTGGTCTGAAACTTGGGTACTAGGCTGTGACACCTGAGCGGACTGAGACCTGGTGACAGCACGCGCCATCTGCGGCATCTGGCACCTCTCGAGCCACTCTTGCCCCTCCCTACTCGTGTCGGCCGCCCTCTCGGCAACGACTAAGGGTGGAACCTCGGAAGTGAGCACCGCAAAGTCGTTACTGAGAAGGAGGTCGACCCCCTCAACGGGCAAATTCTCCACAACACCCACATCCAACTCCCCTGTCACACCGTCCACCTCGAGCTCCACTCTGACCAGCGGGTAAGACCGCGTAGCATTGATGCCTTGAACCACCACAACCCGAGCCGCGTTAATAGGCTTGCCAGTGAAGTTCTGAACAAGTGTCTGGAAAGAGCCCGTATCACGCAGCAACTCAAGCCTATGCTCCACACCAGCCCACCTCACAGTGCCGTGCCCCCTATGACCACAAAAAGCATCACGGACGGGTGACGAGCCCTCCTGCTGCTTCTGCACCGACTGTGACTTCGCAACCGACTGTTTACCCCGGGCAAACGCGGAAGACCTCAAAGACACACCGATGTTGCTCACTAGTGACACCACTGCTGTAGGCGGTGTGCTCGGACATGAGTGCGCAATATGCCCCTTCTTATGACACTTGAAACACTCCACTTCACTCTTGGACTTCCCCTGAGGTGGGTAAGGGCCCTGGCCTTTCTTTAACGGGAAGGGTTTCGACTTGGGATCAAAATTGGCAACAGTACTCTTAAATGGGTAATTATTTGTGTCATTAATTCGGGGGGGTGGAGTGGTACGCCCCTTGTTACCTGCCTCAGCTCTCTGTGCAGACCCGCACCCACGAATCAATGACAACCTGAGGTCAGCCAGCTCAGCCGCCTCCTGCAGAGTTTTAGGTTGCTTTTCTTTCAGGTTAAGAGTCAAGTCACTGCCAGTACATTTAAAAAATTGCTCTAACAACACTAATTGCTTCACTGCATCAAAAGTAGTTGCCTTCTCCGACCTTAACCAATTCTCAAATGTATCTGACAGCTCTCTAGCGTGTTCCTGGAAAGTACTCTCCTTTCTCTTGGGAACAGCCCTAAACTTCAGCCTATAGGTCTCTGGCTGCAACTCATACGCCCTCAGGACAGCCTCTTTCAACGCCTCATAATTCACACAGGAATCTAGGGGCAAAGCATCGTGCGCCTTGAGTGCTTTCCCCGTCAATCGTGACGAAACAAGGGCTGCCCACTTCTCCTCGGGCCATTGGTGCTCCTGTTACTTTTTCTCGAACCGGAGAAAGAATTCTGTAACTCCTAACTCATCAAACACTGGAACCAACTTTAGTAGATGCGACAGGGGCTGGTCATGGGGTCGACCCCCCTGGACGACCCGGTTCCTCGTCACCTCTACACGCGTTTTCTCTAGGTCAATATCGGCACAATACCTTGCAGACTCATACTTGAGCTCAGCCTCTCGCTGCTGCTGCTGCTGCCTGAGCTCAGCCTCATGCTTTCGCTGCTCGAGCTCAGCCTCATACTTTCGTTGCTCGAGCTTCTGCTGCTCAAGCTCAGACTGCTGCTTATGTTTGGCGAGCTTGAGCTGAAACAACATCTCGGAAGACAAACCCTGAGCAGCGGGTGCTACTATTGGGGACCCACCCAGTGAGTCACTTAGAGGCATACCCAACCGCCAGCGGGCATCGGCCTGCGGGAACGTACCCGGCTCCGGAGCCTGAGGCGGCGCCATGATAGGAGTCGAGTGGAATGGGGGCTGGTACGAAGGTGCCCCAGCTCCCGCTCCACCTGAAGCCCCACGCACCCCACCGAGCACACAGGTAACCAGCTCACCTCTCGACAAACCGCTAGTACCCGAAAACCCTAAGACCGTGGCTACACACTGCAGTCCGTACTGGTCCAGTCCCGACACCCGGTCCGCCGTCAGAGGCTCCTCCAAAAAAATCCGAGCATCCTCCTCATTGTTCACCACCCGAACGCCGTTTAACAACTCCACCTTCTCCACCTCCTCGCCTGTCTCTCGCACTGTGCCCTTACTATGCTCAGACCCGTCCAGTGACATGATGGAGTCAACAACAAAAATTCTCAAGTCAAGACAAAAGTAGCCAAACTCTCGCGTAGCTTTATTCACAAAAAATATTCGAAGATGTTCTTGAGTGCAATACTAGGTCACCAATAAACTCCAACAAGTTCTATATATCCTCAAAACAATGTCCACTGCCAACACTGCGAGAAATATATTCAACCCCAAATGGCAATAAGATTTCTCCAAAAAAAAAATGCAATATTCAGTTCACTATATACTGGTCTAAGGTCGCCATTTGTTACGACCTGCACTACGAAATAAACAAGGGCACTTAATATTGGACTAGATGATAGACTATATCTGCAACAACGGTACGCTAATTCCAAACCCTCAAACTATTACGCCGGTGAACAAAACACTTAAACCCTCCAGAATTAATCTACTGGATAACGGGGTATCAATTAACTGGGTTTTAGTGCACTTCTACAAAGGCTTTCCGGTGACGGCAAAGCCTACTCACAGCAGGAGTACTTTACGTTAATAAAATGCTCTCAAGTAATAACAATGCTTAAATAAACTATAACAAGATTTAATAAAGGAGTATATGCTTATGTTAACTTTAGTGTGAGTCTGTACTCAACACTAAACTCTTCAATGCTCTATGAAAACACTGGAAGTCTAGTCCTACAGCAAACAGATATGGAATTTTCTGAAAACGTCTGATGCTCTAAGATGCTCGTCAAATATAGAACAGAAATAATGCAGGGGCAGGACACCGAAGCGTGTATCTTAAATACACCAACAAGTAGGATACATATATATAAAAAAGGGAGTGCTACAACTCTATGACAGCACTAATAGCAGCCACTCAAAACAGTACTTCCTTAGCCAAAGTAACAGCCATACTGGGTTGTGCACCAAGCATCAACCTAGGCTAAAATAATACGTGAATAATTCCTAAAGCATACGCAGTTAAAGTTAATAAACACAATGCTGTCTTTATTACTAATAAAGTCTAGCAGCGGCATAAGAGGAACAAGAAGGCTAGGCAGAGCGCAAGCATGCTCGTAACCTACTGTCTCCCCTTGAACAGATTTCCCTTATGTTACGTTAAGTGACTAGGAGGCTCTCTTGGTAAGTCCAGATCTCAAGTATCTGGTCTTGCCCTGGCGCTCCACAAAGGTCAACAAAATGAGGTAACAAGCATACAAGTAAGAGTAGGCAAAAGCCCTTCGCTTGTATACTGCTACACTCGCAAAGTGTAGAGGGCACTCAGTTGCCCTCTGACCCCTGACCTGTGCGGACGTCCCCAGTGACCGCTAGTGAACCGGTTTACCCTTAGTGAGGTCCTAGTGAACTTTCTTAGTGATGGCTGTTGTTGATGAGTCTGCTGTCTCCTCCCATACTTTCCAGCTTTGTCTTGCTTTGCAAGAAAGACTGGAGAGTGTGGAGCAGGAGATTCAGTGTCTCAAAGATGAAAATTTGGCCTTGAGACTAGCTATGGCGGAAAAGAAGTGTGAGGCTACCGGAAGTGTTCCCAGGGATCGTGAAGCCCCTTGGAAAGTAGTGTCAACCAGTGCAACGGCCTGCAAGCTGAAAAGGCAGCCACTCAAGACCCACAACAACTTCAGCACCTTGGCTGATGAGAGTGATGGCGAGGAAGTGGCGATCATCGAGGCAGTGAGAGGGGAGGGGGGGAAGTCTGCTGCTGTTGCTGCTACAACTCCTGCTACACGCCGACAACAGAAAACAGCTAAGTCTATTTTAATTGTAGGGGATTCAATGATTAAATACCTTGGTAGGGCTACTAACACACATGTTGGTAAAGTTGTCTGTCTGCCTGGTGCCGGAGTCGAGAAGGTGGCAGAAAAGCTAGATGGTGTCATGGAAGCGAGTGGAGAGGACCCCATCATCTTCCTCAACGCAGGGAGCAACGACATTTGGAAATGCAGGACTGAGGAGTTGCTCACCACGTACCAGGAAATGTTGGAGAGGATCAAGGAGAAGGGTGGAGTTCCTGTGGTACACAGTATCCTACCAAGAAGAGGGGTAAGGAAGGAATGGTCCTCCAGGGCTATTGGTGTAAATAGCCGGCTGGAGAAGTATTGCAAGGCAAATACTATTCCATTCCTGGATAACTGGACCCTCTTCTACGGTAAGGATGAACTGTATGCCCAGGATGGAGTACATCTCTCTCGACTAGGAGTTTCGACCTTAGCCAGCTCACTCGACAAGTTTGTTGCGGGGTTTGGTTAATAAACCATAGGTGTGTAAGTAAAATAGAATCCCAGCCACATCAAATTGATAGTAATAACGAACATTCTGATAGCGTAGATTTTCCGTCTAGGTCCAGTAGTTCAACAGGTAAAAATAAATTAGTTAAAAACAATAGAAAAATAGTTGCAAATACAAGTAATAGTTTGAGTGTTTATTATACAAATTGCAGGAGTTTATGTAACAAAATGAACGAACTTAGAGCACTGGTTAGCAAAGAAAATATAGACATAATAGCGCTAACTGAAACATGGATTAATACAGAAACCAGGCATTTTTTAGCAGAGTTTGATATACCAGGATATAGTTTGTTTAAATATGACCGAACAAGTAAGAGGGGTGGCGGTATAGCAGTGTTTGTCAGGAGTTCATTAAAAAGCTGTACTAAATCAGGTATTAGAGTAAATAATGAAAATGAAAGTGTTTGGGTAGAAGTTAACGAAGGTAGTGAGACTTTAGTTATTGGAGTTATGTATAGACCGCCAAATATGAGTAGAAATGACGGAACATTATTATGGGAGGAAATTAAAATAGCATCAAGGCTTAGCAACGTGTGCATTATGGGGGATTTTAATTACCCTAATATAGATTGGCAGCAACAAATAGGGGACTCTGATTCAAAGGAGTTTATTGAGGTAGTACAAGATATTTTTTTATCTCAATTCATAGATACGCCGACTAGAGGTGATAATATTCTCGATTTAGTTTTCAGTAACAATGAACATATGATAAATAGTGTAGAAATCGGGGACCACCTTGGAAATAGTGATCACAATTCTGTGTATTTTAATATACAATGGAAAGGTAATATCAGAGAGAATACAACATTAATACCTGACTTCAGAAAAGCCAATTATGGTGGGTTAAGAGAAGCCCTGTTAGCGGACCCTATGGTCAAAAAATTAAGTCGATCCAGGTGTCCAAATGAGTGTATCCTTTCTCAGGCACCTGTCATCTTAAGTCAGGAGGAGACGTCAAACTTGGTAGATACATACGATAATTTTATCAAGTCAGTATTCAATGCGCAAAATAAATATATCCCCAAAAGAAAATTTAGATCAACACAGAACCAACCCAAATGGATGAATAATAGACTATTAGATCTTCTAGGAAAAAAGAGAGGAATATATAGAAAAATTAAAAAAGGCGAAATTCACCTACTTGCTTACTATCAGAATCTATCACGACAGGTAAAAAAGGATATTAGTAAAGAAAAAAGAAATTATGAAATTAAGGTTGCCAATGATTCAAAAAATAATCCTAAAGCTTTTTACCAACTATATAAATCCAAGGTTAGAGATGTAATTGGTCCCCTTAAAACTTCGATAGGAAAATTGACAGAAAGTGATTTAGAAATGTGCAGTACATTAAATAGTCAATTTCTTTCCGTTTTCACTAATGAAAATTTGGCACAGTTTCCAGAAGTCCGTAAGGTATACAGCGATAGTATAGAAAATAGGTTAAGTACGGTTACTATAAGTAGAAATGATGTGGTTAAGGAAATTGACAGACTGAAACCTCATAAATCGCCTGGTCCTGATGAGGTATATGCTAGAGTATTAAAAGAATGCAGAGATGAGTTAAGTTATCTATTAACATTTCTATTTAACAAGTCATTAGAAACAGGTATAGTTCCAGAAGCTTGGAAGCTTGCAAATGTAGTTCCGATCTTCAAAAAAGGTGATAAATCAATAGCATCCAATTACCGTCCCATTAGTCTCACTTCAATCATAGGAAAACTACTAGAGTCAATTATTGCTAGGAAAATGAGAAACCACTTAGAAACATTTAACTTAATCAATTCTTCTCAGCATGGATTCACTCAGGGACGGTCTTGCCTTACTAATTTGCTTAGTTTTTTCTCAGAGGTATATGAAGCAGTAGATAATGACAAGTCATATGATATTATATATTTAGATTTCAGTAAAGCTTTCGACAGAGTCCCTCATGAGAGATTGATGAGAAAGGTTGAGGCATATGGAATAGGTGGGGCGTTGTTAGGATGGATTAGGTCATGGCTAATTGGTAGGAAGCAGAGAGTCAGCATAAATGGTACCAAGTCAGAATGGGGAGCAGTCAAAAGTGGTGTCCCCCAGGGATCGGTATTAGGTCCCCTGTTGTTTCTTATATACATAAATGACCTAGATTTAGGTATAACTAGTAGGATAAGTAAATTCGCAGACGATACTAAAATAGGGAGACTTTGCCAGATTCAGATAGCGATATAGAGTGCCTCCAAAGGGATCTAGATACCTTACATGAATGGTCAGTAAATTGGCAGATGAAATTTAACATTGACAAATGCAAGGTATTAAAGATAGGGAAGATACAAACAAATGTTAAATATAAACTAGCTAATTTAGAATTAGAAAATTCAGACTGCGAGAAAGATCTAGGTGTGTTTGTTAGCAATGATTTGAAGCCTAGAAAACAGTGTATAAGCGTTCGTAATAAGGCAAACAGGATTCTCGGGTTCATCTCTAGGAGTGTGAGTAACAGAACTGCTGATGTTATCTTAAAACTTTACTTGTCATTAGTGAGACCCCATATGGATTATGCTGTCCAATTTTGGTGTCCTTATTACAGAATGGACATAGATTCATTGGAGAGAGTACAGCGTAGAATGACAAAAATGATCCATAATATTAGAAATCTTTCGTATGAAGAAAGGTTGAAGAAATTAGGTTTACATTCGTTAGAGAGACACAGAGTTAGAGGGGATATGATAGAGGTGTTCAAGTGGGTTAGTGGGATTAACAAAGGGGACATGGCAAATGTACTAAAGCTCAGTGATAGCGAAAGAACTCGTACCAATGGTTTCAAATTAGATAAATTTCGTTTCAGAAAAGATATAGGCAAGTATTGGTTTGGTAACAGAGTTGTAGACGGGTGGAATGGACTACCAAGTGCTATAGTGGGATCTAAAACTGTAGGGAGCTTTAAGATAAAATTGGATAAGCATATGGACGAGAAGGGTTGGGTGTGAAGGGAGATCAGCCGGGTTGGGCCAATCAGCGCTCTGCAGACCTCCATAATCCTGCGTTAATCTCTAACCGTTTTGGTAAGATGATCCTCAGGGTATTAGAGTGTGAAGCCTATAATTGGGCTTTGTAATGAATTGGGGTTGTGTGGGACAGGGATCTGCCTTGCTTAGGCCAATCGGCTTTCTGCAGACTCCCATTTTCTTATGTTCTTATGTAAAGGAAAAATATGCACAAGGGTTACAGGCTACCTTTTTTTTTTTTTTTTTTTTTTAAGAGACAATGAACGGAGGAAGGAAAAACACAGATAAAACAAAAAGGTCCATGTGCCTAAAGGCATCCTCCATTCATAAAATGTTTGTAACAACTGGATTTAAACATTTGTTGATTGTAAGTTTGTGGAAAGCAATTCGAGGGAAGTGAATTCCAAAGAGTAGTAGCTCTGGGGATAAATGAATCCTGATAAGCAGAAGTTCTGCATTGTGGAGGAGAAAGTGTAATTCATGGGCGCTCTCAGCTGCCCTAGTTCTACGGGGAAAGATGTGGAGAGGCGGCACAATTGAAGCAAGTTCCTCGGAACAATTGCTGTGAAAATATCTGTAGAATAATGCAAGGGATGCAACGTTTCTTCGTATGGCTAATGTAGGAAGGTCCTGTGTGATTGCAGGGTTATTGATTAATCTAATAGCTTTATTTTGAATTTTGTCCAACTGCCTCAATGCAACCACTCCACTTCCACCCCACAGAGGTGAACAGTAATCCATCTGAGAGCGCACATGACTTTTATATATTACGGCCAACTGCTCGTCAGTGAAGAATTCTCGAACTCTGTACAGGAGTCCCAGTTTTTTAGAGGCATTCTTAGCAATGCTTCTAACATAATGTGTCCAGCTCAAGTTAGTAGTTAATGTTACACCGAGAATGTCAATACTAGGGGAAGTGGGAATATTTACATCATTAAAAAATATATGGGAGTCAGTGAGATTCTGTCGGTTAGAAAATTGAATGTACTTGGTTTTCTGTGCATTAAAGGAAACTAGATTCTCTTGTCCCCATTCATTAATTCTAGAAAGGTCCTGGTTCAGAGAAATTGCAGTGTTTATTTTTGAATTTATAAGATCGGGTTGGGTGAAAGAATTGGTAAATGTGAAGGAACTGTGGAGTGTTGAGTCATCTGCGTAGGAATGTATTGGATTATGAGTGGTAGATATGAGATCATTGATATGAATGAGGAACAGAGTTGGGGCCAAAACTGATCCCTGGGGAACACCATCATTTATTGAGTGAAATTGAGAATAAAGGCCATCTACCATTACACGTATTTTTCTGTTATGAAGATAAGAAGAAATTAGTGGAACTAATGATGCAAGGCCGTAGTGTGACATCTTCGACAATAAGGATTGATGCCAGACTCTATCAAATGCCTTTGATATATCCAGTGCTATTGTATGTGTTTCACCATGTTGGTCTGTAGCTTGGTTGATTTGATGCGTAAGAAGGCAAAGAATGTCTGCAGTTGATCGACATCGTCTAAAACCATATTGCCTATCACTGATTAATTTATTATTCTCCAGATGCTTAATTATGTGATTATTTAATATAATTTCAAAAACTTTGCCAAGAGTGGAAGTTATAGCTATTGGTCTGTAGTTTGATGGATCTGAAGAGGCACCTTTTTTAGGAACTGGATGGATGTTTGCTTCTTTCCAGGGTACTGGGAAGCATGAGGTATGAGTACACAGACGGAAAAATTTTGCCAATACAGGAGCGAGCACCAAGGAGCAATTCTTAAGTACTATTGGAGGAATTTCATCTGGACCAGGAGCCTTATCTACTGAGAGATTCTGCAAAATAGTTTTGACATGTCTGGTGTGGATCTTAAGTGAGGGAATTTCAGGTGAATTAAAATTAAGTACAGGGACATCTTGATTTATTTCATCTAAGGTTGAGTTGGTGGAGAAAATATCTGCAAGAAGGTTAGCTTTACCTCGTGGGTCACTTACAAGATTGCCAGTCGGAGATTTTAATGGTGGAACCTAGCTCCGTCGAAGTCGTACAGGCTCTGACTTGCCATATACATAACTCAGACAATGACCAAAGATACCCTCCACTGTCTAGCATTAAATAGTAACAAAGAACAACTCAATAATTAGAAGCACCCAATGATAATATGACTCCATGTGACTATGACTAATAATCCCTAAAGCTAGTGCTAAACATATATGTGAGAACTGGTGCTGGTAATACGACTGGCCGACTATGGAAGTCGTATGAAGAATCAGAAGGGATAAGTAATTGAATAAAGATAAGAAGTATTGGAAAAGAAGAAGTTCAGAAAGAGAAACAGTAGTACAGGGGGTTAGATTAGGGACAGATTGAAAGGGACGTCTAGGACCAAGCACACCATGCCAAGCTCTAAGGAGACACGCGGGTAGGAGCCCCCCAGCACCAAACTTGAGACAGCGGCACCCAATCACATACCACTAAGTCATGAAGAGCAGGCATCATATGACGCGCCAGACCCGCCGGCCAATCACGTGCGTGGGAAACTCCGCCCGAGCGAGGAAGGCACACGTACATACACACACACATAATACCACCTCGCTGCCTCCTTCGTTCTCTCTCTCCTTGCAATTCACACTACATATCTTATACTCTATCACTGATATAAAATACTTCCAAGTGTCACAGACAAGAATAAAGACCACCACTGATCTGTCTGTGACATCATGAATACTAAGAAAGAAAGAACATCGTTCTACGATTATTATAGCCCATTTCACTGCCCTGGCGAGCGCTAGCGAGGACGAGCACATTCTGGCAAGCTGGCCAGCGTAACAAACATCTAATACAGTTGATGCATATAAACGTTTAGGATAACTCATAAAATCTATACCCGGTGTCAGCGAACTTGGAGCTAATCCTGACCGCATAACATCTTACAAAACAAATATACGAGTAGATCAGGAAATAGATGTAAAAATTGACTACCCGTTTCTCGAGCACTTTCTGGGTTATAGAAAGGCTAAGGATAAGAATTACAGCCAATGTCGCTGACACCAACATAAAGTATAGTGTTAAGGAGGCCAGGGCTCTTATTAAAACAATCACTAACAAATATATAACAGATTATAAAATAACAATCTATGCAACTTATTGTGTTCATTTTAAGTTATGTATACAATGTGGATCTATAAAGTAGTGACGCTTACCATTATGGTGTGTGTGTGTGTGTGTTAATCTACAAAGTTTGTCGCGCGTAAATCTATTTATATTTAGAGAGAAAGAGAGAGAGAGAGAGAACCTTCTAATATGATACAAACAAATAATAATAGCAATATTGTCATATGTAGCGACCAGCGTGTGCTAGTACTGCGTGCCCTGTCTGTAGTAGCGCAGGTGGTGGCGCATGCCTAGACACCACGGGTCTCTGCTAGACACGACCACACAGGCTTGGAACGTGAGTGCAAACTAGACAGGTGCCACATACTTAATATCTTGTCGCAAAACTTAGTTGGGCTACTGTACTCTTACATAAAGGTCAAGGCCACAGGTCAAGGTCAAAGGTCAACTTTTAATATATATTTTTAGTTTTTTACCCAAATATCTTCATTTTCACCATACAAGTAACTGGTAACTTTGATATCGTATTACACAAATGTTAGATAACTATTCTATATGGTAAGGTCAAAATAAGGTTTTACTAGTATTTCTTATACTAACTGTTAGATTCTCACTAGGCTTACCATGTATATTTGGAATACCTAGGCCAAGGTCATATAAGAAACTATACAATTCCATATGAAAGGTCAAGGTCACAGGTCAAGGTCAAATAAAAGGTCAATATGCTATTTTCTTTACTTTTCATGCAAACTTAAAACAAAAATGGTGAGATAGTTGCACTTTAAATGAAAATGAAAATAATACATTTTGAGACACATATCGTGAAGGTCAAAGGTCAAGGTCAACTATTCTATAAATATATATGAAACTAACTGATGGGTTTTAATGAAATTGGTCATGCATATTTGATTTTCCTGGGCAATGTCAATGAACAAAACAATTGATCCTTACATAAAGGTCAAGGTCACAGGTCAAGGTGAAAGGTCAACTTATACTTTAGTTTTTATTCACATGTCTTCATTTTCACCACAAGTTACTGGTAACCTTGATTTCGTATTGCCTAAATGTTTGATAAAGGGTAAGGTCAAAGTTCAAGGTCGAAGGTCAAAATAGTTTTTTACTAGTATTTCTTATACTGACTGTTAGATTCTCACTAGGCTTACCATGTATATTTGGAATACCTAGGCCAAGGTCATACAATAAACTATTGAATTCCATATGAAAGGTCAAATAAAAGGTCGATGTGCTATTTTCTTTACTTTTCATGCAAACTTCACACATTTTGGTGATATAGTTGCACTTTAATTGAAAAGGAAAATAATAAATGTTGAGACATAAAAGTAAAGATAAAGGTCAAAGGTCAAGGTCAACTATTCTATTAATATATATGAAAGTAATTGATGGGTTTTAATGAAATTAGGCATGCTTATTTGATTTTCATGGGCAATGTCAATGCAAACAAAAATGTACCCTTACATAAAGGTCAAGGTCAAAGGTCAACTTTTATTATTTATTCAAAAAGATTACTCAAATTTTGGAAAACTGTTGTGTTATGGCTTATTACTATATATTTCAAATTTCCCATAAATATTGTAATACTTAAGGTCAGAGGTCAAGATCAAAACAAGAGTATTTGTCATTTTCCCTAAACTACTCCTAGACTGTATAAGGTATTGTCACCAAATTATATAGGCAAATTCAGTTGGTCAATGTGACGAACATCCAAATATATGTATTTTATTTTAAGTCAAAGGTCAAGGTCACTGTATATCATCACTATTTGTAATCAATAAGTTTTTATACGAATTACATCGTATTCATAACGATAGTTAATACGAATATTGCTGTTAAGCTAACTAAATCCTTGATAAGAAATTCTAAGGTCGAAGGTCAAAGGTCAAGGGACGAAATATGATGTTTACTAGTATTTCCTATTTAAAGTAAGATTCTCATTAGGCATAACATGCATATTTGGAATGCCTAGACAAAGTTCATAAAAGAATAAACATAATTCCATTTGATAGGTTAAGGTCACAGGTCAACGTGAAATGTAAGGTTAATATGTTAATTTCTTCACTATTCATTTAAACTTCACAAACTTCGTTGAGCCAGTTGTGCTTTAAGGGAAAATTAAAATGTTAAATTTTCAGACACCATGAAGGTCAAATGTCAAGGTCAACTATTCCTTTAATACCTCTGAAACTAACTGATGATCTTTAATGACATTTTACACTTCTATTGATTTTCTAGGGTTACATCAAAGCAAACAAAAATATAATCCTACATAAAGGCCAAGGTCAAAGGTTAACCTTCATCATAAACAAACACTCAATTTTCAATAAGCTGACGACTGTTAGTTGCATTTTACTTTAATAATATATATTTCAATCATATATATATATATATATATATATATATATATATATATATATAATACTTAAGGTTAACAATCAAGGTCAAAGAACAAAAGAAGAGTGTTAATTGTCTTTAAGCTCTTCCTAAACTGTTTAACCCTTTGTGTACCGGTGACGTCATTTGTATTGTATATTAGCTTTAATTAGACAATTTTGTGGAGCTTATGAAGGATCTGTGGTAGTAAAAAGGGTTAATTAAGATATTTCAATGCCTTCTAATTTTATGGAGGCCCTTCATAAATTAAATAAAATCGTCCTAATATCCAGTATGAAATGAAACCGACAGAACTGTACTGAACGGGTTATGTATCTTCACCAAATTTTGCTGGCAAATTTGGTTGGTCAATGCAATGATTGTCCAATTTGTTTGTTTTTGTTATTCAAAGGTCAAGGTGAATGTTTAAGGTCACATATTGTGGTCACTATTTCTTTCTTATATATATTTTAAATTTGACTTACACCATATTCAAAATGCTACAAAATAGGGTTACGCTGATCTTATTATAGATAAATATTCCAATGATTAACCCTTAACCAACGGCGCACAACATATGTCGAGTTAAATAAATATGGACTATGTGGCGGTGGACCACATATGTCGAGTGCCATTTTCAGCACGTAATGTTGCTCTGAGAGAGAGCTGAGCAGTGGGACGAGCGTAGTAACCTCATGACCGCTCCCCACCACCGCCGTGGGTGTATTGAGCTGTATTCCACCCTCCTCCACCTCTTCTCACTCACTACACAGGGAATTATGTAAGGAAATTACCTTTTTTTAGGGTTTTTGCACTCGTGTTGCACGATCGTTGCAAGAGAACCAGTGGTCATACAAGGATGGTTCGGGTGTCATTGGAAAGCTCTGTTTACTCTCTTTCAGGGATAGATACTTGTTTTACGCTCTGGGTCTTGTTTATGCATGAAAATGAGCACGGAAACAACCCTATTTAGGGTAAAAAAAAAACGCTGGGCGGCACAGTGTAAAATACCCTACCACCCGCTCTTTGTGTGTTAAGATTCAATGAGATCATAAATTAATTATATTTATATACTCCCAGGCGGACATGAACCACCAACAGTCAGGACGAGTGTCCATGCTTTAATCCACTATCACGCTGTAGTATAGTGGATTCCAAGTATGGGTTGTTCTGACTGTTGGTGGGTTAAGTCTGGCTGTGAGGTTAAAAAAACAATTTAGTATATATATCTATATACTGTGTAATTTTATACTGTATATGAACCGATTTTACCTAAGAGATTCAATACTATTTGCAGAATTCTAGGTCACAGAGTTGCGTATGCATTTTTTTTTTTTTTTTTTTTTTTTTTGGTAATGCGAAAACTGCACACCTACTTTATTATTATTCTTACATTTCATTGGGCTTATTCTGATATAGATAAGACTCATACATATTCTTGCGCCTTGTACCCTAGCTAATGAGAAACAAAACTTGTGTACCGAAACTGTGTATTCTGTGACATTGGTGGAGATTGATTGATATAAGAATTATATATATTACAGTCAGCTGTGTTCCCGTTGAGCGTTATAGTTTTGAGCTTTCCTATTGTGGAAATAAAGAACAAAGATAAAGCGTGCTAAATTATAGCGTCGCATAACAGTCTCCCTCACTCACATAGAAACAAAAAGTGCCTCCCCCCAACAATAAAGTTGAAAGAGTGATACAGGGCTATATTCAAGGTACAGTTCCGAGCACATAAAACAGAGACGCCCGTCAGCCACGGAGAATCTCCGGTGTACCCTTTCTGGCTGAAGAGTTACGATGGGGTAGAAGGGGGTGGCGGGATGAGGGTAATAGGTGGGGTAGCAAACACCACCGTATAAGGTGGAAAGGGGGTGGGGATCGAATGAATAATTTGAGAGTTGAACTTATTAAAGGGCTCCGTCTTGTACTATCTGATAAGCTAGAGCTGTTAAATCTGTAACGCAGTATTAGCATTAATAATTGGTGGAAATTGTTCAAACAATTGTTTGTGGATTCACGCAAATTGGTGCGGAGGAGAACAGGGCAACCAACTGTACGGATTTTGGTATTTTCTGGTTGGCAAGATTGGTAACACCAAGTATCGATGTGATACCGTAATCATATAATAGCTTTGTTTATAACCATTAGCTATAGTTATATAATAACTTTCTTACCTCTGTAATTACTCAATACACATTATGAAGTGGACCCCACGGTCATGTGCCGTTGCTGCCATATGCATGGGGCCAAACGAAGTAGCTTCTGGATCAGTCGGAATGAAATTGAGTACACCTGCTAACTTAAACTAATATTGTTATGTCTTTTATTGCTCATCTGGTCATATTGCGTCAGCGCGATCTGACCTAAGCTGTTTATGCGCCTTTTCCCCCTTTCCTCCTACCTATGTGTTCACCTATGTGGAGTTCGCCACTCTTGCTAGTGGCACCAAAGAGCGCACCGCCCTTCGTTGTTGTTTGAGAATTGGTGCAGCAGACTATTCGAAGAGGTGGAGCGCACCCTTGTGAAGATGGGTTCGTCTGGCACTTTTTGTAGTTCGACATCGAGAGCTCTCTTTAAGCTGTCTAACGAGACACCTCTCATGTCTCTCACTCGCCGCGGGAGTTTGTTGAAGAGACGTGCTCCTCTATGTGATAACCAGCCCTCTCGCAGAGAGCCCATAGCCCCCCGATTTATCATCTTGGGGATATCGCATTCCCAGCCTCTCCTATCATTGAATTTCATTGCTATTGGTGTATGTAGATTTGGTACAAAACCCTCTGCGATTTTCCACGTATATATTATTAAGTATCGTTCCCTTCTACGTTCCAACGAATAGAGTTTGAGTGATTTTAAGCGTTCCCAATAGTGTAACTGTTTTACTGAGTTTATATGTGAGGTGAAGTTCCTTTGTACACTTTCTAAGTCATTAATTTCACCTAATTTGTATGGGGATGTTAATACGTTACAGTATTCTAGCCGCGGTAGCACCAGGGATTTGAAGAGTGTTATCATAGGCAATTCACCGCAAGTTTTAAATGCTCGTAGAATCCAACCTGTTAACCATTTCGCAGCTGCAACTTTGACCTGGTTATGTTCTTTGAAGCCCATATATATTCAGACATTATCACCCCAAGGTCTTTCACCAGAGGTGGGCGCGCTCCGGTGGGACCGGTAATGCGGCAGCGCTCCGCGCTCATCAGACATAAGGTAATGCGGCAGCGCTCGCATGCTCCTTTTGTCAGCAGACCCGATGCGCTTCCCGCTCCTGCGCTACGCGCTCCCAAAGATAGGTACATAAAAAACAAAACAAACAAAACAGCTTCTAGAAGTTATTTAATTATTTACCTTTGTCCTTCACTTTGTCCTTTGTCTTTCACTTCACTAAATTCCAAGAATTCAAAACACTCAAAAAACCTCAAGTCATGGTGTCTCTCTGAAGTTTAACTGTTTAAGTTTCTCACTTTCTCAGTTTCTGTTATTCTTTATGTCATATCAATGAATCAAATGTCAATGATATGATATGATATGATTGATATCATTGCAAATGTCAATGATATGATATGATTGATATCATTGTGAGTTTGTGACATTGTGACTGTCCATTGATATCTATGATATGACATAAAGAATTACAGAAACTGTCCAAACTGAGCAACTTAAACAGTTAAACTTATCAAGCTAACATTCTAACAAGCCTAACAATACAATAACAACAATACAACATGATTACATTGATTAGTATTTACTATTTAGTTGATTACATGATTAAATGAATAATAATTTAATATCATAATATCATTAATAATTTAATATGATATGATTAATTGATTATATTATGATTATTGGACCCGTCCAAGCTGTCCACAGACACTCAGACAGTCAGACAGGCTCGGGCTATACCACTGCCAGACTTACCCTTAGGCCCCTTCGTAAGCTGTAACTTGCCCGTAAGGTTTACTTTGCGTTAGCAAAAGCCAAAACAAAAAAATAACAAGTTAACAACTGTAACACTGTCAGTCTGTCACTATCATAGTATCACTGTATCACAGTTCACTAACACCGTGGGTAACACCGTACGAACGGTACGATGACTGTACACGATAATGATGTTCTTGTACCTGTTGTTGACAGGAAAAATTGCCTCCGGAGCGCCAGAAAGGAGCGCGAATTTCTAGCTGCGCTCCCCGCCTGCACTCCGATTTCAGAATTTTGCCGCTCCTCGCTCCGCGCTCCTCTATATTGGTAATGCGCACCTGATCGCAGAGCACAGAGCGCCAAATGGCGCGCACCTGCCCACCTCTGTCTTTCACATTGTCTTAACAGAATCCAATCGCATAATAGAACGTAATGTAACTTGTGCTCTCTTTAACGAAATCCTTATCTCCGTATCGTATTAATTGAAATTTGTCTTCATTAAACTGTATGTTATTTTCCCTGGTCCACTGGAACACCTTATTTATGTCCTCTTGCAGCCGGCCCGTGTCTTCCTGTGTCTTTACTATCATACTCAGTTTCGTGTCATCCGCAAAGGAGGATACTGTACTGTGTCTTGTGTTGGCATCTATTTCACTTATTAGAATGAGGAAAAGAAGGGGCGCTAGTACTGTTCCTTGGGGAACTGAGCTTTTGACGTCTGAAGGCTCAGATGTTACTTGGCTTACTGCTACTGATTGTTTTCGGTTCACGAGGAAGTTGTATATCCACCTTCCGATTTTACCTGTTATCCCTTTTGCTTTAAGTTTGTGTGCAATAATACTGTGATCACATTTATCAAATGCCTTAGCAAAATCGGTGTAGATGACGTCCACGTTTTTCTTTTCTTCTAGGGATTTAAGAATTCTGTCGTAGTGTTCCAATAGTTGCGAGAGACATGATCTTCCTGCCCTGAACCCATGTTGACCAGTGTTGTGTAGTTAATTTTTTTCCATAAATGTTGAGATTTTGCCTTAAGAACATAAGAACATAAGAAAATGGGAGTCTGCAGAAAGCCGATTGGCCCAAGCAAGGCAGATCCCTGTCCCACACAACCCCAATTACAAAGCCCAATTATAGGCTCAACACTCTAATACCCTGAGGATCATCTTACCAAACCGGTTAGAGATTAACGCAGGATTACGGGGGTCTGCAGAGCGCTGATTGGCCCAACCCGGCTGATCCCCCTTCACACCCAACCCTTCTCGTCCATATGCTTATCCAATTTTTTCTTAAAGCTCCCTATCGTTCTTGATCCCACTATATCACTTGGTAGCCTATTCCACCCATCTACAACTCTGTTACCAAACCAATATTTGCCTATATCTTTTCTGAAACGAAATTTATCTAATTTGAAACCATTGGTACGAGTTCTTTCGCTATCACTGAGCTTTAGTACATTTGTCATGTCCCCTTTGTTAATCCCACTAACCCACTTGAACACCTCTATCATATCCCCTCTAACTCTGCGTCTCTCTAACGAATGTAAACCTAATTTCTTCAACCTTTCTTCATACGGAAAATTTCTAATATTATGGATCATTTTTGTCATTCTACGCTGAATTCTCTCCAATGAATCTATGTCCATTCTGTAATAAGGACACCAAAATTGGACAGCATAATCCATATGGGGTCTCACTAATGACAAGTAAAGTTTTAAGATAACATCAGCAGTTCTGTTTTGTTAATTATTAATAATAACTCACACTCCTAGAGATGAACCCGAGAATCCTGTTTGCCTTATTACGAACGCTTATACACTGTTTTCTAGGCTTCAAATCATTGCTAACAAACACACCTAGATCTTTCTCGCAGTCTGAATTTTCTAATTCTAAATTAGCTAGTTTATATTTAACATTTGTTTGCATCTTCCCTATCTTTAATACCTTGCATTTGTCAATGTTAAACTTCATCTGCCAATTTACTGACCATTCATGTAAGGTATCTAGATCCCTTTGGAGGCACTCTATATCGCTATCTGAATCAATTGATCTCCCCATTTTAGTATCGTCTGCGAATTTACTTATCCTACTAGTTATACCTAAATCTAGGTCATTTATGTATATAAGAAACAACAGGGGACCTAATACCGATCCCTGGGGGACACCACTTTTGACTGCTCCCCACTCTGACTTGGTACCATTTATGCTGACTCTCTGTTTCCTACCAATTAGCCATGACCTAATCCACCCCAACAACGACCCTCCTATTCCATGTGCCTCAACCTTTCTCATCAATCTCTCATGAGGGACTCTGTCGAAAGCTTTACTGAAATCTAAATATATAATATCATATGACTTGTCACTATCTACTGCTTCATATACCTCTGAGAAAAAGCTAAGCAAATTAGTAAGGCAAGAACGTCCCTGAGTGAATCCATGCTGAGAAGAATTTATTAAGTTAAATTTTACTAAGTGGCTTCTAATTTTCCTAGCAATAATGGACTCTAGCAACTTTCCTATGATTGATGTGAGACTAATGGGACGGTAATTGGATGCTATCGATTTATCACCTTTTTTGAAGATCGGAACTACATTTGCAAGCTTCCAAGCTTCTGGAACTAAACCTGTTTCTAATGACTTGTTAAATATAAATGCTAATGGACTACTTAACTCATCTCTGCATTCTTTTAATACTCTAGCATATACCTCGTCAGGACCAGGCGATTTTTGAGGTTTCAGCCTTGCAGGACTCGCTCGAAAATTTTAATGATGTGGCAAGTCAGAGCTACTGGGCGATAGTGTTTTGGTAGTGCATTACTCCCTCCTTTATGCAAAGGGGAAATTATTGCGTTTTTCAAACTATCCGGTATTTCTCCAGTGTCTAGACTCCTTCTCCACATTATAGCCAGGGGTTTTGAGAGGTTTTCCTTACATTTCTTTATTAGGATTGAACTCCACGAGTCCGGGCCTGGTGCCGAGTGGGATGGCATGTTGGCGATGGCTTCTGCTATATCTTTTGGTCCGAAATTATTGTCCAGAATCTGGGGGGTTTCCGTGGGGGGATTATTCATGAAAAATTTATTTTGGTCTCTGATTGCTTTTGTTTCGTCAGACTTACTGAAGGCTTTTTCATACTGTAGACGTAATAGTTCACTCATTTCCTTTTTGTCCCCTGTGAATGACCCATCATCTTTACTTAGTGGGCCTATGTTTGATGTTGTTTTAGTTTTATGTTTAGCATATGAAAAGAAGTACTTGGAGTTTTCCTTTATGCTTGCAGTAGCTTTGCACTCCTCTTCTATTTGTTGTAGCTCATAGGAGATTCTTAGTCGTTGTTCAATTTCCTCAATTTCTCTATCTATTTGGATCTTTTGTTTTCCTGTAGACTTTGTTGTGTGCGTCTTTATGTTAGTAATTTTCTTCTGCTGTACAGCTTCCTTCATTCCCGTTCTTGTTTGCTTCTTCGTCTTGTTTGTGTTTCTGGTATGTGATGGCTACAGATTTGGGTCATGGTTTCCGTTAATAGGACTAGGCATTCTGATGGTGTCCGGTTGTTCATTAAATTTTCCCAGTCTATTTCCTCCATTTCTTGGTTTACCTCTTCCCACCTAATATTTTTACTACTGAAGTTAAATTTGCTGAATGGACCAGTTTTTGTTCTAGTTTCTGAGGTGTTCTGTACACATGCTAGGGTTGTTTTGATCTCAATTAATTTATGATCTGAGTATGTTGTATCCGATATGTTAACACTGTGTACTAGGTTGTCATTATTAGTGAAGACAAGATCTAAGATATTGTTTTCACGTGTGGGTTCGGTAATATGCTGGTTAAGACTAAAAAAGTCGCAAAGATTAAATAGTTCTCTTGCATTTGCTTCTTTGGCATTTATCGACACTACTTGGTCTTCTAGTTGCCTCCACTTGATGTTTGGAAGGTTAAAATCTCCTAACCACATAATATTTGGTGTCGGGTTTCCAAGGGCTTCCACTTCTGATTTTGTCATGTTGAGCTGGGTTTTGAATGCTTCTAAGGAAGAGTCAGGAGGTCTGTATGTAACAATAACTGCTAAGTTTAGGGATTCTATTTTAACTCCAAGTATTTCTACTACTTCGTTACTGTTATTTAGAAATTCAGTAGATATCAGCGAGTCATGAATGTACAAGGCTACACCTCCACGAGTTCTATGCGTTCTGTCCGCCCTATGTATGTTATAACCAGGAATCCATTCTTCACTATCTGCCTGATCTTTAACCTCTCCGCTGCGTAGGTGGGGTATTGGCCACCCCTCTCTGTGTGGAGGTATTTAGGCTGTTTTCTTCACTCAAATTGTCATCGTACCATAAATATCATTAATACTTATCCATATGCGCCTATTTTACGTTGATTATAAAGGTATTAACCTGTTAGAGCAATAAAACAAGTGGAAACAGCGTTTGGATGGTCAAAATCGGCGATAGAGGCCGGGAGTTACATATAGCATATGGCTGAGGCACCCTGTCAGCCAGCCAGCCTTCACGCCGGCTGGAGCAAGACTGTCATGCAGTTCCCTCTCTTTCTCTCTCTCACTCGCTATGTAGCACATACAAGCACAGCTTGCTTATAAATTGCTATTGATAGCACAAAATATATTGACGAAATAGGGGAATAAGAGAGAGAATAGGTGATAATTGAAGGGGGGGGGGAGGGAGGGTGGAAGGAGGGTATGTGGAGGAGTGATATTTGGCATGGCCAAGGGGCAATACAAAAAAAAAAAAAATTATACTGGGGTGATTTAAAAAAAATTTTTTTTAGGCCTTGGATTATATGAGGAGTTCCTCAGCACAGCGGTAAAACTCTTATTAGTGTTTCAGCACTTGCTGGGTTAAATGTGGATTTCTGTGCGAGCCGCAAATATAGCGTTTCCTTCTTCTAGCAGGCCCCTAATAAATGGTACTTTGTTTGTGGTTCTATTTTTAAGACCTTGGATGTTTGCAAACAAGACGGGGGAGGGGCTACTATGTGTACCTAGTAGTCCTCGGGGAATATTTGGTGTTGTTCGTAGAGCACATCCTTGTGCCACGCTCGGGAGGACAGGAGGTACTCTAGCTGGGCTATTTGTTCTTCCAATTCTCGCACTTTGTTCATCTTGTTCTGCCATTTCCCATAGTGTCTTCTTCCTCTGTCTCGTCCTCGCAAAACTGGAGAGTTTTTTTGGTTAGCATTTGTGTTTCTGGCTATCCTCCAAGTCCCCCTAATATGGAAATCTGAGCATTTGTTATCATAGCATTTCTTACTCTCTAGTGATGACTGGCAGAGGGGTGGGTGGTGGTATTTGCAGTGTTCACCAAATCTGCATTTGCCATCTCTGATCATATTGTTGCCAATTTTGGGGTGCTCAAATCTGCATTTTACTCCATTAATTATTCACCTTTTGGTCCAAAGTGGCACATTCTTTTCAGGTGATATCTGCATACAGGTGAAGCTGTATTGGTTGTGGTTGGGGCACCCTGTACTGCCGTGGTTGTGGTAGATGGCAGTTGGTTTTGATTTTGAGGGATATCCCCTTCATTCCTCTTACGATGTTGTTGCTCGGGGGAGTTGGATACAAAATAAAGTCTTGTCTGGGTGGTGGTTTGGGGTGACATAAGGGTCTCGGTTGGGCAGATAGAGGGTGGAGGGGGCGGAGGTGGCTGAGAGGTAACTTGTGGGGAGTGGTTGGTTGTGAAGGGCAATGTGGGGGCAATTGAGGTTGAGAGGCACGTGGGGTGGTGTGAGGTTGAGAGTTACGTGAGTGTGTAGGGGACGGAGGGTTGTGGGTATTTGTGCGTGAGGACACAGGTGACAATGTATCACTATAGTGGGACAGCCAGCAACTAAGATCTTCCATGAATCGTGAGTATGATGTTAAATTTGTTGGGGACTGTGTTTTGTTGTCAGAATGGGGTGAAATATTTTCATTTAGCAAGGCCATTTGGACTTTCTGGCCAATTTTCTCCATTACATCAGTGAATTCTTCTTGTAGCATAACAGGGGCGTCTCTCAGCATTCTTTTTAGCTTAAGCTCATTTAATTCATTGAAGCAATTTACACATTTTAGTCCTTGTTTTCCTTTGTTGTGCTTGCCCATGCATTGCAGATGAAATAGCAATTTACATTCTTCACATTTGGCATTTTGGTCCTCGGACTTTACCTTGCATTTAGTACATGTATTGGTATCCATCTTTGATCGTAGTTTAGCTTATTTTCCTTATTTTATCTTTTTCTTTACTGATTTATATAATATATCGAGGTGGCGAGTGTGGAGTACTGTGATGCAAGAAGTTGTGTGTGGAGCAAGCTGAGGGAGCCGGGGTGGTGGCGGCGTGGTGTGTTGGGTGTCAAGGTCACCAGGGGAGGGGTTGGAGGTAGGCAATTTTATTGGTATTCATATTTCAACGTACGGCTGTTTAAAGGTTTATCTTTTAGGCTGTATAATAGTTTTTTTTTTTTGTGGACCAAAATATATCGACAGGAGGGCTGGGAAGTTTGTCTATTATTTTTGTATCTCACCAGGTATTTGAATGTTTAGTTCGGTACTAGTTGGGTCTAGGGAGAGGGTGTCGTGTGGAAGGAGGCACTATGTGGCCGCGCCGGGAGTGTTGGCACTGGGTGGCTGATCGTTTGTATTTTTTATTCTAGATTTTAATTTATTTTCACTTGATCACTTTTAACTCTTTTACATAACTGGATTTCACTTTAAATTTAATTATTGGTACTACTGGATAATCCACTATTGATATACGTTCAGAGGAAACGCGTATATAGGCTATTATTACGATCGACGTTCATGGCAATTCGATTTTCGCCAGGTCAGCCTTTCTTCCTGGCCACCTACTTGAAAAACCGTTGGAACAACACTAAAACAGGCTTTTCTTCACTATCCTGGTCGTAATTTAATATTTGTTGTACTCAATGTATTCACTATGACGAACTAGGTCCGCTTGCGTAGTATTGTCTATTCATCTCCATTATCTCCATGGTAAAATGCCCTCTACCGGAAAGAAAATCGACACTCCCTCCCACGACACTGGCTACACACACACACACTCAATAAATCAGTTCATAGAATTCAATATAATTATCCCATTAATGGCATGATGTTTAAATATGTTCAGAGTACTATGATCTGTACTGCATAATTAATTAATAGTTTCATAAATAATTATTTGCATAGGCTACTCTTATTATAATCAAGTAATATGTTTACGGCGAAAGAGGCAATCACGACCATCTGTATTGTTTTCAACATTTTGACTCCTCATCTATGAGTCAGCATCAGGATGTAAGGTTACCAACAAGCATAATATCAGTATTAACAGTTATTTTCATACATTAAACCTAAGACTCATAATTTGACCTAATGTTGTAGTTTTCCATGAAACTTGATTTAATAGAGTTCAATACACTAAACTATATATTTGATGCAAGTAATTCGGGGAGTATGAACTAACCATTAGCTGAAGTAAATATAAATATAATAAGAAATAGGATATCATCTTTCATTACTTAGATAAAATAACTTTGCAGTCTGTGATTACCTGGTCCTCCTCTTTCTCGTCCTACGACCTTTGGCATGGAATCGTCATCTCCCTATCACACTGGCTTAACGCATTTGTTTTGCTATGTATATAGAGGAGACAAAAGGCAGGTTGCCTGTAACGAGTGTCTCCCCCAAAGTTATGAGTGACAAAGCCAAATTCTCAAGGGACGTTGGAGTCAAAATGCCTGGACTCACGAATCAAAGTCATAGGAAGAAGGAAAGTTTGTTTGAGGAAGAGACCGTCGTCATCAACCAATATCGGCTGAACTCGCTCCTCGGCTTTATTTACTCTAATGTTGGCTTGAATACATTCCCTCTGTATCATTGTTTCGCAATCGCTAGTAAAAAGCAGTGTATAATATTATTAACGCAATTATGATCATTTTGACCGATCATTCACTGAAAAAAATCGACACGATTTGAAGGTAGTAACTCACGTGTAAGATAATTATGAACGATAATACACTGATGATCATCAGTGGTAAACGTAATAGGAATAATTAAAAGTGTAAGAGTTCGAACCCCTCGGATGACGCCTTCTTTATTAATTTATAATTTAGATACTTTTAAACAAATGAATGGTAGCCTATCATGTTTAACCCGTACAGTACCGGTGACGTTCTTTTCATCACATTCTAGCAAAATATATTAGACAATTTTATTCAGCTTAGGAAGGACCTCTAGCAGTGACAAGGCTTCAAACTATTTCAACCAACCCTATTAAGTACCACAGATACTTCTTAAGCTGCATAATATGGTCTAAATATAGCTAGAATAAAATATAACACGTCGCTGGTACTCAAAGGGTTAAAATAGGTTAAAGTATATTGATTTCATACAAATAAATGTATCTTGGTTACAGTAGGCTTACAATATTTGAGGATCTGATGTTATTACACTAACTACCGTAATTTACCTAACATAACTATGCTAACCAAACTTTATCCTTTCATAACTTAATTTATAATATCCTAACTTGTTGTTATATCCTAACCTAGATTACCATAACCTAAACTGCAGTATTATTGTATACAATAACCCAAGCCAATTAACACGTATTGTAGGCCTATATAAAATTAACACACTATCTGCAAATGATTGTATTTAATTTCGTAACAATTAGCCATTCGAAGTAAAAACTAAAAGAAACAAAAATAATAATACAATACAAAAATACCGTATCCACAGGAGACTCGATCCCGGTTAATGATATTACAGCCTGTGCTTTCCGTAATAAGCCACCAAATACGATTATTGAAGATAAATGCAATTAAATCAGTATTGTATAGCAGTTTAATGGCATGACCATTTAGCTGTTTTGCAATTCATCATAAATACATTTCGTCTTTATATCATTAGTTCGGACTTCAGTTGAAATGAAGGACCACGCATTTCGTGGATTTGATGAAGATCGACGGAGACTAGGCCAGTGTGATAGCCCCTTAAGACTACGATTCCCAAGGAACAAGCCTGTTTCTCAGGTTGTTGTTGTTGTTCCCCAAGCTGCCTGGCCGAACAGCCCCATGGCCCCGAGCAATTCCAAGGCCATAACCGAGTGCCCCCACAGAACCCTCCCCGCCGACCACAATAAAGCCTGGGTGACCGAAGCCACTCCATGGCGGGGAGCTAAGGAGGGTGCGGAAACGCCCGGGAAACCAAAGCCCCACCCAGGGCCCTGTGCCCCTCAACAATTATGAAGAGAAAGTTGAGGGGCAAGGGAAAAATGTGACGCTTTGGCTTCCAATCTTGGTAGATTGGGAGGTCAATCCACGGAAGAGACGCCGTCACTTGAGATCTAGAAAATATATAAGTTAAAGGAACAGTCAGAGTAAGCTATGGGTATGGCAGAGATTGCTCAGCTCTCACTCTGATAGACCAGCCCATCACCACTGTTTCTCAGGTAATATTATATAGTAACTTTGAATAAAGACAGGTCAGAGCATAGCTCAGGTTGCAAATATTTCTGCAATTAATTAGACCAGCTAGCAGTTATTGGAATTGTTGAAGGTTCCTTTTGCGAAATGACCATTCTGCCACTACTGTTTGAAGCTTAATGATATACTATGACAAATGACGATTAATTATGGATGGGTATATTATAGCATACTGGCATATTAAGCAAAATACAAACATATCGAAATACACACCATTATAGGTTCAAAGTAAGCCCGAAAATGTTGTTGCATAAAAAGGAGGGGGGGGATGCTATAGCTTGGTGTATTTTACCCTATAGTCGGTTTCATTTCAGATGACAGTAAATTGAATCCCTTAGCAACTGATTCCTCGATACTTAATCAATACTTAATGGTGAAATATGAAATTACTACATATCTATGCCAAGTCCTCAGAATTTACAACCTATTTCGTTATACAATCTTCGTAATAGTGGAGTACCAAAGATGAGGACATGACAATTTACCATCAGCTGAAAATAAAGTCTATCACGGTAATATGAATATCAACACAAATGTATGGCGATTTTATAATAATTAGCACATATTACCAAAGCATAAATCATGCTTATATAATCGCTATTTGTCAAAGCATATTACGTAATTAATCGTTTAATTCAAATACTCCCTTGCTCCCACCTAAACTTTGACGGCGCCCCAATCACACCTTCTTTTCCATCCTCGCTAACACTTCTACCCCCACTCCACAAACCATCACCCTCCCACCATCGCCTACTTCCAGCCCCCTTCTCCCCTATCATAACTCTCCAGCCAGAAAGGACACTGACTGAGTAGATAGCCTGAGGCGGCGTCTCTGTTTCATATGCTCGGAACTGTATGTTAGGGTCGAAATGGCTGTACACACAAAGCTTGTGGTGTGTAGAGATAGAGGGGGTGAATTGATGAGACAAAATGCTTGTTCATCCACCCTTTCGAGAAGTCCGGTATGGGTGGAACCTCCCCTACATGCGAACAATACTCAATACATGGGAGCACTGTAACCCTCTACAGAGCAAGATTTTTTGTTTGTTTTAATCTACTCCCTCTCGGGCATAGGCTGAGAGCCTATACATTCAAGTGTTATTTAACGGTGAAGCCTGTGAGGTATCGTTCCAGGGGGTGAGACCTGTGAAGCATTTTTAGCTGCAACCAGCACCTGCCTTCTTACCTTCACAGGATGCATGCGGCTTAGTATCTCACGCATGGCTCAGTTGAACACACATAACTTCTAGGAGGCTGTTTTAGCAAGTAAGGTAATATGATCTTTCCAAGAAAGGCCAAAAGAAAATGATACACCAAGAATATTAGGAAAAGTTGAAAGGTTGATTTGTGTTTCGTTAAAGAGTAAGGGATAGTCATGTGGAAGATTGTGATGGGTAGAAAGCTGGAAAAATTGGGTTTTGGAACCTTTGAAAGTAACAAGATTATCTCTACCCCAATCGAGAATAGTTGACAAATCATACGTACCACAGATCCTTTCTAATCTGTATTAAATCGTATAATGATAGCCAGTTTATACTGTCAAAATGCGTCATAATCTTCCAAGGGTTAAGAGTTCGTATGGTATGGCCTTGTCTAATCGCTAACTGTAGTTAACTGCGGTCACTTTCCATACCGTGGGCGGTCTCAACAGATTATTGGGGCTGCGAAGCGACTTGAAGCAATACAAGAGCTTGGGTGAGACTGGATTCGCCACGGTATGCAACGAAGTGTTGCACGGTGAGGCTACGGAGTGCCCAAAACTCGGCCCACATCACACAATTTTGAAACATGTTTGAAATTTCCCTTTCGTTTGGCGACTCGCCAAGGTATCCGACAGCCGGCCGCATTTCCGCGCGGCCCACCTATCCTAAGGTGCGGGTAAATTCGCTGTGTAGTTTGTTTGCTCTGAATATAGACAGAACTCACACTCCCCTCCCTGAATCATTATTAGATCATTGTCCATAGATGGCGCAGCTTGATGTGAAGGAGAAGGAGGGGGAGGGGGACACGGGAAGGGAGGGGAAGCTTGTCATAGTATGGGGTGGTGGGTGGGGTTGGGGGGGTTAGTAACTAATAGGAGGGTTTGGGGTGGCAGTGTTTGGTTGTTTATAATCAACAAGTTTATATGCTGTTAGTGCCAATCCCTTATAGTCATTACGGAGTTAATGACGTTTTATAACATGCAGTGAAGATTTTTGTATTTATTTACTTCTAGTTGTTCATATTATAATGTTCCAGAAAATAATTTGTATTGAGTAATAGATTCCCTCCTTAAGTAGCTGAAACGGCTTCCTCTCTCTCTCTCTCCCTTTCTATCGTTAGATAAGTATACATTCTGTTAAATGTGACACTATTATATATGTCCATTTATAGTTTTAATTAACGATTCACATTATGGAATTAATTTATTAATATTCACTTTTATGATGCGAAATTGACAAGAATATATTTTGAAGTAGCATCACGAAGTAACAGTCTCGAGTCCTTGGAGAGCGAATAATATTTCTTTAATTTAAATTCATTACTTTACTTAGTTACACATTTCTGTGATGGAATATAGATAAGAGATAAGAGGTTTGTTTAGGCTAGTCATGATCACATATAGGCTAATAGGCGTATCATATATTTATCTTCCCTCTAGGCTGTCCATGACCCATTTTACAACACACACATACACCAGCGCGCGCGCGCGCGCGCGCTGGTGTGGGTGTGTGTGTGTGTGTTTGTTGAACTTGATTCTCGGCCAGCACACACACACTTCCCATAAACAATAGACCATTAATTAGTGAAGGGTAGCTATGTGAATATAATGGCATATGTCTTCATTTGCATTCGGTTATTACAGTAGCACAAGGGGTGATTCTCAATCTTATTCAATCTTATTGTCTTCAGCTGTTATTTAATGAGATGGTGTTTAGCACATTGGCACCAGCACTCCTTTCCAGTTCTGAATACAATAGTCTAACAATAGATACAATAAAACTGTCTAGCGGAAGCCAATAAACAATAAGCAGAAGGAACCACAGTCAGGAAGTTTATAATCGATGCATGCTGTATAAACATGAATATAATTTATTTGTTTAACTCTCCTGACCAGTTGTGCTGTAAGGTTGACAGTATACTAAAAATGACTAGTTCACCAACCCACATAATGGGCACCTTACTACCACACAACAATTTATTACTTAGACACTATGATGGTTCTTCAGATTATACCATCATCAAAGTGCATTCAGTGTATTAACAACATTTTATTTTATTTCACAATGCACATAAAGCTTCCTTTACTACGAAACTAAACACTATTTTCATACCTTCTACAAATATTCGCTAGACTGAAGAGGAAAGGCCGAATGGATTTAACCCTCTGACCTGGCAACCCTGCTGCTTACCCATTTACTTAATACACGGTCCAGCCACCTTCCTTTTCTAGTACTGCCCGCAGCCTGTCTGGCATGTTTGCAACCATGTTCTGGATCAGTTGTGGCTTGTTACGGAACATCTCCCACTGAGCATGGGTGTGAGTTATTAATGCTGCTGCCGTCCTCTCCCATTCTGGCTCCCAAGTATTCACCATGTTGCCCCACACGTTCTCAATGGGGTTCATATCCGCCCCCTTAGATGGCCAAGGCAACAGTTCCAGGTCGTCTCTATCTCGGAACCAGTCCTGTACAGCGCGTGCTGTATGCATTGGGCACCGATCCTGGACAAAGAGGATTTTGCCTGGAGGGAATGGATGGTTCCTTGCTGAATTGAAGGCAAGAAAAAGTTCTGCAAAATATCCAGATACTTTTGAGCAGTGAATCTCCCTTCAATTCTGGTGACATCCCCAACGACATGGATGGAGACCCACCCCCACACGTTCACGGTAACATAACGTGTCCACTCCTGTGCTCTTCATAGATATTTCTGCGGTCATATCTGCAGAATATAAACATTCATATTAATTTGCATTCATCACAATATTAAGAGTGCTCACTAGATGGAACAATATACTGTATATATTATTGTATGTTAAGAATGGATCCCTATCAAATATGGTTGCGAGACATGGACACTTAACAGGGAGTTGAAGCAACTGAAAACACTGTTTTGTTACTAAAGGTCTTTGCAAGATCATGGGCTATCGCTAGAATGATTAAATCTCAAACCAGCGACTACTCCACTGAAACAGATTCAAGATATACTGATTGCATGGCCCATGAACGCTAACTTCACGCAGCTATATGGGCTTATGATGCTCCTCCCCGTCGCTGACCTTGCGCACCAGGTGGTCTCGACCAAGGAGAACCCTGAATGGAGGAGGCCTGGGAAAACCAGACAGAATTCACGGCTGTAGCAATTCGACCAATCATGTGATATGATACTCGATATGGGCCGGGCAGATGCCTGGAGTCTCACCCTGGAGGACTCCCATAGAGTGGAGTCTGAGGGTGAGTGCGGCTATGCGTTGTAAAGCCATATTGATAGATAGAATTAAATAATGGATTTTATTGTGAAATGTAACCTTCAATAAACAGTGTTGGAAGAATGATCGTAATCTCGTGCATTATTAAAGTCTGTTAATGCACTTCATTAGGAAAAAAATCCTGCCACATTAACGGTCTACATGGATGGCAGTATCTTATTAGTTTAGTGTAGAGTAATGTGTGCTGCTTCAGAACAGTTATATTAGTTAAAAGCCTTCGAATTGTTGTAGGTTATTAAACTGAATAAATGTCTCATAACATCTATGAAAATGAGAAAAAAAATTGTTACTGAAAATGTTTAAATTATTATGATTATCCACAAATATTTTCTATTTTTTGTTGCTTGCGAAGAGGATTAATTTTTCTGCTATTAACCCATTCAATACCGGTGACTTCCTTTTTATTATGTTCTGACGATTATTAGTAGATTTTGTTCGGCTCAGGATGGACATTTATCAATAAAAGACTACAGACTATCTCCGTTGACCCTTTTAACTACCACAGATGCTTATTAAGCTGCATAAAATAATTTAAATATAGTTGAAATGATAGGTATACATTGAACAGTTACAATTAGAATGTCAACATAAGTATTATAAAGGGATTGGATTATTAAAAACCATGGAAAACATTGTTGTATGTTTTATACTAGGCACAATCCCCATTTCTGGGTTGCCCATGTCTGGACCCACTTCTGGGCCCATAGCTGAGCGTGGCCGAAGCAAGACAAAGCCAGGGTCGAGGAACGCTTTCACACACCCCTGCCCCCAGCTCTGTCTTGCCAATTCGTAGGGAGATAATCACAAGGGTAGGAGGGTCCCTAGGCCCCTGGCCCCCGAGAAAGACCAACTTGTGCCAGTGGGCTGCGAGAGTGTGACAGTGGGGGAATACAAGGCACACTGCTTTTGCCTCCACTGCCCAGTCCACTCCCAATGAAGGGAAGAAAGAAGAATGGTGAAATAGGAAAATGTTAGAATTGGCTATGGGGAGTAGAGGCCACCAAACCTCACTGATAAATCAAGCCCACCACGTAAAATGGAAAACATAGCATGGCCGAATTCAGAGATAAATATAATTAGACAATCCTATAAATAGTAACTTTCCAAATAAGAGTATTATACTATTTTTATATTGTCTGTAATGTATACGTTAGTGACAAATGATTAGTGATGTTTGGGTTCGTATTGCATAAAAATAGAATTAAACTATTCTATAATGGGCGAAGTTCGAACAAAAGTGTAGGTATTATTGCATTTGCATAATCCAACTAAGATACTATGTTTACAAATGTTGATTTTTTTTGCTTACCGGGTGTTATTAGGTCTCCAGTTGTGGATGATGCCGTGATTTGTGCTCCTAAAAGTTTTCTCATCGCTGAAAACTACCCGTGACCAGAAATCCAATAATTCTTGCACATATTGCTCGGCAAAGGCTAATCTTCCTGCACGATGTCCCTCAGTTAGCACCTCCTTTTTCGCAGGAATTCGGTGATGGTAGCCGGCCTCCTTCAGACGCCGTCGCACAGTATCATCAGACACATCCAACTGCAGTTGTTCACGGATTGCGACGGCGTTTGTGAAGGGGTTGTCCTGCGCTGCCTGACCGATGTTGTGATCATCTGCACGTGTAGTTAATCTTGGCCGAGGTGTCCTTTCTGAAAATATACAAGCTATTTTTAATCTATATACAAATTATTCAAACTCCGTTATTTACATTAATTCACACAAACCTAAATTAGTGAAAGTATGCGATTCTACCGGGATTCGATTCGATCGCGGTAGATCGAAACCCATACAGATCGCAGTAACGCTATGCATTATGCCACCATGACAGATATAGGTTTAGTACACACTTTCGATTCATATCCATTATCGAATACTGGATACTTATCTATTCATGTACTGAACTCATCTGCACTATAGTACCGGGTAGCCTAATTTATATTTTTACGAGTGCTTAGAAATATCAATGGGGCACCTGACATAAAGGACCGACTTCTCTAGAATATTTCCATTGGCAAAGGAAATTAATCAAACTCTGTCCTTAACATTAATTCACACAAACCTAAATTAATATAAGTATGCGATTCTACCGGGATTCGATCGCTATAAACCCATACAGAACACAGTAACGCTATGCATTATGCCACCAAGACAGATAAGTTTAGTACACACTTTCGATTCATATCCATTATCGAATACTGGATACTTATCTATTCATGTACTGAACTCATCTGCACTATGGTAGCTAACACCATGGGAGGCAAGCCTCTCCTCACTCCCTCTCTCCCATTGTAACTCGTACTATTAAGTACCCCCGGGGGATACGTATCATATCTTACTTTCACATCGTCACACTGGCCACATTGGGAACTCTTAGATATATAGAATTATACTCTTCTCATTACCTCCGCCCGCGAAAGCGGCGAGAGGTTTTGTTGTGTGTGTGTGTGTGTCGGTCTGCATACAAGATATCAACACTTATGAACGGATCTTCACGAAATTTGGTAGACAGATAGGATGACTCTCTGAAGAAGGGATTAACTTTTGGAGGCGATCGATAGAGCGCATACCTTCGTCAGCCATCCTATCTCGTAAAGTTATTAACAGATCTTAATGACATTTGGTGGGTAGATTGAGTATGCGCCAAGGAAGAACCGATTATGTTGTGGAGGCGATCGGTAGAGTGCATATTTACGCCAGCCTACCTATCTTTTATAGTTATGAACCGATATTCACGAACTTGCTGGACAGATAGGATATGCACCAGGGAAGAAGTGCTTAAAGAAATTTGCTCAACGGAGTGCACCTAGTTTTCAATGGGAATATTCTAAATAATGTGGATGTGCCCTCGGGCACATCTAATTCTCCACACCCCCCAACCATTGAATTGGGAAAAAAAATATCCATATTCCCAATTTGTTATTCCCAGTTCCCTATTCAGGCGAATTGGGGAAAAACAGTAAAAAGGGTAATTCCATATTCTCAATTAGTTTTTACAATTTCAAAGTAATTGAGAAAAGAAATGGCTCTTAAATATTTAATTATCAAAGCGTATAGGACAGAAGGCTGGTGTGCCAGCAGATATAGGCTGCCCTCTTATTCCCGTGATTTCTTGCCATTCCATTCTTGAGTCACAGAGGTATAGCCAACCAGTTGAGCAAAACTGGTGAGTAAATGCCTATTTCCAATTCATTTTTCCCAGTTCAAAAGACCACTTAAGTGAAAGAAAATATAAAAAAATAGTGCATTTGCATACTCTATTGAATTGGGAAAAGGAGATCATTCCTTATTTGCAATTATTTTTTCCCAGTTCCCTATTCAGGCGAACTGTGAAAAATGAATTCCGAACAAGGAATGATCTCTCGTTTCCCAATTTGCCTGAATAAAGAACTGGGAAAAATTATGTGAGATAAGGAAATTTATCTTTTCCCAATTCAATAAGAGTATGCAAGTTTACTAACATATCTTTCAATTGGTATTTTTTAACTGGAAACTGGGAAAACGAATTAGGAATAACTGTTCCCTTTTCAACATATGTAAATTTACTAATTTCGCTATATTATTTTCAATTATAGTGTTCTTATAAATTATTTAAGATGTGCATTATGGGTGAAAGTATGAAGATTGAAGGCAATTATGCATAAAAATATACACAGTACATGTGAAATCCAAAAATATAATATATCCAGATTTTGAGATTAGCTATATGAACCTGAATCGGGAAATGGGAACTATGAGGCAGCTTTATTCGACTACAGTATCGTCCTCTCTCCCTCCACCCTGATCTATCCTTGACGGCCCCACCCTCACCACCGCCTCAGTCCCGACTCTGGCGAACGATATGCTCACACTTAACCTGTCTAAGAATTAAATGCAGCTCATTCGCCAGAGTCGGGTGGGGTTACCGTAATTTGTTTACGTATGATACTATGGAATATGAGTCCTACTTCTTGAGTAGATGTAGCTATCACAGAGTAAATTCCCGTCCCCTATATATACATGGGAAGGTTGGTGACTTTTAACACCCTCGTGGCCGAGCGGATAAGCTCCTTGGAATGTTATTGTACTGACCGAGGTTCGATCCCAGGAGAGAGCAAAACATATATTCATGTTACCCATGCGTATTTGTGGGATACAATACATATATATAATGTATATACAAGTTACTGTTGTGCCGAGTGTACGGAACTCTTGTTTATATTCATATATTTTTGGTAAAGCCTATATTGACAATACAATATACAGTATAAGACAATGATTTCCCGGTTTAGGTAAGAGTGAAGTCACTTTTACAATTAAGCCAATTTACAATGGACACTGATTAAACACTACTGTCCACTTCTTTCAAGATTCATATCGCAGTTATAATACTGATGCCAAGTTATTATGTTCTTTAATGAAACTTTGCATTTTATACAATATGAGTTTTACTCCATGATCACAATACTATTAAAAGAATTCATTCGGAATAGTGAAAAGGAAAAATGTGTAGACACATCAGCGGTTTATAATGAAAAAAATAAAATACTAAATTTCTGATTAATAAAAAGTTTAAGGAATTTATACATACCTAGGTCATTCAAATTCCCTGTTGCCTCGTGTCGCTGTATCCACTTCTGAACAGTGGACCGGGACACTCCAAGCCTCCGTGCAATCATCCTAGTAGAAAGACCAATCGCGTGGAGGGCGATGATCTGCGCCCGTGTAAAGATTTGCTGCTGCTGTCTGTTCATCGTGGAGCCAAGAAGGATAATGTAAATTGTAACCGCAGGGGTAGATACATCACCTCGTTCGATTTTTGATTGGCTGAGTGGAAGCCGTCTTCTGAATGGTGGTTGGCTACAGCATATAATGACAATAAAATACGTAACAGTTGTAACATTCTGAATTATGCACTCGCTGCCTCTCCAAACTACTGTATATCCTCGTCCAATTATTATCTTTTTAATGTATTAATGGCGATAATGTGAGGTTGTGTGACTCATATTTTTGTTAATATTTGTGAAATAATGACAATGTTATGGCATAACTGATAAGGTGGTATCATAACCAAATACTCGTACAGTTTCAGTATTGGCAGGTTATTCTATCTATTTATTGCCAGACGCCATACTCCGCATTATGAGGGTGGCCAAACACAAAACTTCCCCAAATAACGGACCCGTCCCATGTTAGGACATCATGATAGTTTATAAACGATTTACAGGATTAACCACTCAACGTAGGGTGAAATATATGTTCAGTTATCGAATAATTGTATTTGCTGTAAGAGTTTTATCTCAGTAAATGGAACGGACAATGTAAATATGTATTCGACATATATGGAAAGATCAGTCATGAACAATTAGTATCAATGAAAGATATGTGTTGTGTTTATTAATTTACGCTACAAACAACAACCTTATATTTTTACGCTCACAGTAGTTTCCTGTAGGGCTCATTGCAAACGTGAAAATATAAGTAATACAGATTAACTGTGTTCGTGAATTAAGTTGATTGTCAAGCTACAAACAGGAAGCACTGAAAGCGACTGTGGAAACTGAAATATAGAATTGCCAGGTCTTGTTTGTAAGATTAACGGGCAAAATTAACAACCATGGAAATGGACCCTACACTAGTGTCTAAAGAGAGAGAGAGAGCCGTTTCAGCAAGGAGGGAATCTATTAATCATTACAAATTATTTTCTGGAACATTATAATATGAACAACTACTGTAGCAGTAAATACATACAGAATTCTTCACTGCATGTTATAAAACGTCATTAACTCCGTAATGACTATAAGGGATTGGCACTAACAGCATAAACTTGTTGATTATAAACAACCAAACACTGCCACCCCAAACCCTCTATTAGTTACTAACCCCCCCAACCCCACCCACCACCCCATACTACGACAAGCTTTCCCTCCCTTCCCGTGTCCCCCTCCCCCTCCTTCACATTAAGCTGCGCCATCTATGGAAAATGATCTAATAATGATTCAGGGAGGGGAGTGTGAGTTCTGTCTATATTCAGAGCGAACAAACTACACAGCGAATATACCCGCACCTTAGGATAGGTGGCCCGCGCGGAAATGCGGTCGGGGTTTGAATGGCATATTGCCCCGAACCCGTTTCGTGGCAATTTGGTGTGTGTATCTTGTAGATGGGAAAGGGGTTCTAGGGGATAGATAGACAGCACAGACATATTTATTTTGTAAGTGACAGGAAAGTTTTGAGCCAGAGAATGGAAAATTCAGAGGAGTCGAAGTCAGGAACGGGCAAACGAGTTTGCTTGGAACATATACAGAACTACCACCTTTGGCTTTGAAACTAGAATGGAGAAAGGAAGAGGAAGCAGAAAAGGGGCAGCTGGAATGCTTATGCTACCTGTGTCTCTGTGAGAAAAATATCAGGTTTGTTTGAGGAGAGGTTGTGTTCCGCAGAGTAAAAGTGGAAGGAAAGGTTGTGAATGTTGCAGATGTTGATAGTTACCGGTCTTCACCAGGGGTCAAGTTGCTGGAGCTACCTTCTATGTTTGTGAGGTACGTTATAGGTCAGCAAAGGAGGCCAGGTGGTGAAACAGGAGTTCCAGCTATCCTTATCAGCCACATCTAGCACTCCCTGGAAACCCTGTTAGACCAGGTGTCTGCAACCACCTGCAACCTTAAATATTTACATAATTAGATAAAGCACCTGTCATGCACTGCTCTCTCTCTCTCTCTCTCTCTCTCTTCTTCATCACCTTTTGCATAATTTTATTGCCTCCAGTGCCTCCTTCCAATTAACTGATCGCGGCCTTTCAGTTTGACATGTGCTCTGGAAAAAATCGATTATGTTTTATAAATCTTCAGAATCTCCTCCGGTCAGGGATAACACTTTACAATGGCACCACTTTTATCTTTTTATCGAAATTAAACTTTCCAATGTTATCAAATCTTACATTTAAAATGCCGATTCGTTCTTTTATCTCGTTTTTGTTTTGTTTTCAAGTAATGGCATTGTTGCTTCCCTCTTTCGTATCATCAATTGTAAAACTTGAGCAGATATAATATTGAATATACTGAATTATACATTAGGATATACTTTAAAGATATTGTGTATTTGAATACACAATATAATTCGATTATATCCTAATATATAATGGTAGACACACATACATCATGCTAACAATTTTAAAATCCTATTAATGAAAGAGAGCATCATGCATTGGCTATACTATATATTATCGTATTATTTAAGGCTTTGTTTTTCCGTTTGTCTATCTGCCATATCGACTATGGCAAATCGGCACCTCACGGTCGCATGTGGCCTGGTAGTTAACCCGTACAGCCCCAGCGATGCGCCTGACGCGTCGGCGATGTATGTAACGCACAGCCCCAGAGACGCGCCTGGCGCGTCACCCTAATTGCGCCGACCGTAACCTCAGGTGTAGCCACTCAAGAGGGCTCAGATTTGTATGGGAACTGTGTACGTATCCCACGCAACCGTGCCGATGGTTGAAAACTCTCAAAGTCCACGTGCGTGCGCGTGAGTGTGCAATAACCTGTTTTTTGGGGGTAATTGCCTTCAATTTTTTACTCTTGTAAAATACGTTTTCGGGGGCTCTGTAGGACCATTCTTTAAGCTTTTTGAGCGGTTTTTCGTGGTTTTTCCTTCATTCCTAACCCATTCGCTATTGTTTCTGGAATTAAAAAAAAAATGAAAACCGGCCGGGTTCTGGTGAACAAACATTACAAAACTAGCCGGGGCTGGACGGGTTAAGGTGGAATAAGCATTGTATTGCACGATAAGAAAAACTTGTAAAAGAGTAGAATAACTCTACATCATCAAACATAAGATACAAATTATGCCATAAACTCATTCAGTGCTAGGCTTATTTCAATTTATCTTAATGTTGATTAGTCAGGATTATGAACTACCCTTACGTTATAATAATTATTTGTTACATAGTCTTTGAGATTCTCGGATTGACTATTTACTGACTTAAGGGGAGACAACCCCTTGCGGGACCCTGATACATCCAGTGTTTTTTATTTATTTATTTGTTTAACACCTGTATTGACTGCATACAAAATGTTAAACCATCGAAATCGAAGTTGGTGAAAATGAGTGTGGAATATGTGATATATGCATCATAACTAATACATCAATATATCATCTGAGTGGAGATCTTTCACAACAATCACTGACAATACAGTAAGCTCAGTAGAAACACAAATATTGTGATTAGCATGCCTTCTACTATGAAATTATGTTTATTATGGATAAACATTTATCTAAATTACTGATCCTTGAATAGATGAAAAGTCTTTCTTGTATCGGAGCGACATTCAGCTCCTTAAACCGAATCTTCCGTGAGATAACCGGTAAAACTAATATAGCCATTGACTAGTTATTGATCGAGAATGACAGTGAGCAATAATAACACTAAGAAGCAGTGCACGCAGTGAATACCTCCGTTTTTTCGGATTATCTGTTGCATGTCTAGCTTGTAAATCCCTCCTTTCTAGAAGACACAGTAATGCAAGAATCACCGTGAATGACAGAACAGTAGACTTCAACGACACTAAATAATACAAACACACGCATTATTTAATTTACAAATGAACAAAATATATTATATGAATCCTCGCAATATAGCCAAAAATAACATTAGGAATATCTGCTCAATTTTGACTCATCACTATAACTGTTAGTCTTAAGGTGGGTCACGGGTTTTTCTTATCTTTCTCTCCTTTTCTCTCTTTCCCTGGCTTGTATCCATTCGGCCCCATTCAGCCAACTTTTTTAAGACGTTTATCCCCATTCAGGTGTCGATTTCTTCTTAGCTTGCTGTCAAAACAAAAATATACATATGCTGGCTCGCTCCCACTCGGCAGGAAAATGTTGACACCTGGATGGGGGTAAACGTCTTAAAACAGTAGACTGAATGGGGCCGAATGGATAAAAGCCAAAGAGAGAGGGAGAGAAAGAAAAAACCCAGCGAGGTGGGCTCCCTTGATATTTATTACAATGTGGTCACAACAAGTGGATCCATCACTCACCATAACTTGTGTTCTGTATCAGTAGTTGTTGCCAGACTGTGATAAGGGTGTATGTCTGGTGTCAGAGGATTAACCGGCTGCTAACATTATTTGGTATATATATATATATATATATATAAATTGTAATGCTATCTTAATTGTTAACCCCTTCTATACCGGCAAGATCTTTGTAGTTTTATTCTAACAATATTTAGACGATTTTGTGGAGCTTAAGAAAGATCTGTGGTAGTAATAATGGTTAATGGAGATAGTTCAAAGCCTGTTAATTGCTGGGGGTCCATTTTAAACCTAATGAAATCGTCTAATAGTACCCAGAATAAAATTAAAAGGACAGCAGCCGTAATGAAAGGGTTAAGGCCCTAGAAGCAAACTAGTTTTGCAATATAATATATGTTTTCTGACCGTTACGGCCTAACTCAGACATCTTTTCATAATATTTATCAAAGTACAAAAAACAGACAACGATCCATAGCAAGGACCGTATTTTCTATCTTTAATTTTGGTATAGTAATTTGGATAACTCGAATGTTGTTCTAACAGCTAGCATTCTTACTTTAAACATTGTCAAAATATGTGTTTTTGCAAGAATATATATATATATACTGTATATATATATACATATACAGTATATATATATCTATCTATCTATCTATCTATCTATTGCCTGAAGCCGTGATCCCCGAAGGGGTGACCACGAACGAACCGCCCCAATGCACCTCTGTCCCCAGTCAGTCGACGCCCCTCCTCCCAACCAGCACAGCCTTCATTCATATACATCCTCACTCCATCCTTCCACCTCTCCCTCTCTGTCCTTCCACCTCACTCTCGTACACCCTCCTAGTCAATCTCTTGCTTTGCATACGTTCTATATGGCCGAACCATCTCAAGTTGTTCCATTTCGCACTTTCCAGCACATCTACCTCCACACCACACCTCCTTCTTACTTCCTCATTCGTCTGTCTATCCCTCCATGTAACTCCGCACGCACTTATCAAGTAACTCATTTCCACCGCTCTCACACTTGGTCTGAGTCTCTTCCCGAACGTCCATGCTTCGCTTCCGGAAGTGTCGGGATTACCACACTGTCATGCAAGGACTTCTTCACTTCCATACTGACCACCCTATTTCTTGTTACTGCGTTCAACGTTCTTACAACCCTCTTCCCCTGTTGCACCCTCTCCCGCACTTCCTCATCCATAGTCCCATCTTTACTCAACACACTGCCCAGATACTTAAAAGAGCTGACGATCTCCATAGCCTGACCGTTCAACTTCACCTCACACTCTGTGACTTCACCCCTTTCGAAGACCATAACCTTGCTCTTCCCCGCATTTACCTTCAAATTTCGTTTTTCGCACACTGTTCCAAACTCATTTACCAGACCCTGCAATATATATATATTACAAAAATAATTTACATAATACAAATACAAAATAATGTCAATCATTTGGTCTGTTGTCTGTTGTCTAATGTATGCATGCTTGATTCTTTCAGTGTTACTTTACAAAGTCTGGTACCAAGAACATATATAAACTTTAAACAAAGGTACACAGGCTTGATAATATCTTTGTATAGGCGAGGATTTCATTACTGATCTACATATGCCAGGTGCGGCTTTGTTAATTTCCTGCAACGTCGATTATGTAGAGAGAGAGAGAGAGAGAGAGAGAGAGAGAGAGAGAGAGAGAGAGAGATGGGGGGGGGGGGTTAAACAATTGATATTATATTTTTTTTCTTTCTCGATAAGGTATTGCTGTGCAGGGAGAAACTTACTTTAATATAATAACGTAAACATATATTAGGAATTATATGTACACAATTAGCCTATATGTGCTTTTCTCATAATATTTTTCAAATTCATCAGCGAATTTTAGGCTAGTTTCTAACCATGCAAAAATAAAGAATTAAAAGAAAGTATATATATATATATATATAATATATATATATATATATATATATATATATAATATATATATATATATATATATATATATATATATATATATATATATATATATATATATATATATATACTAATAATGACCTCATACAATTATCGACTTGTGGTAATACATTTGATATATTGAATTTTGGCCTGGAAATGTGAACAATAATTATTGTAAGTGGTCTACGGACGGGTATGCAAAACATTTATTAAATATACTCGAAACGTGTAAGAGCACATGAGAAGGGTAAATATGATCATTCTAAAAATGGAAAATATGTGTATGAGAATCTTGGGATATTATAAATACAATATATTACTGAGGTAGAGTAAAGCAGCCGTCTTTACCTTGGGGAACTATCTTCCTGACAATATTTGTTTTGATAAATACCATTATACGTTTCAAGTCTTATTTTGAGCAGCTACATTATATACATTATATTTTTCTGAGACTTCAAGGTTATTTACAGGCCAGCAGAATATGGTGTTAGGTACACTCCGATGCCATAGTCTCTAGCCCACTCATAAATAATTTGTGGACCCCGTATGTTTTTCTTTATGCAATTATAACTATCTTGCCTACCTTTAGTGATGGATAAGAGGCTAGGGAGCTATGATCATAGGGTTGCCTCTTCTCAGGGATTCTTTAACCCTTAAAGAGCGGCGCTCGACTTAAGTCGTGCACCAATTTGCAGCAAGTTAGGAGCATTATTAAGGCTTTAAAGGGTTAAAATCGAGTGCAAATGGCCGGGAGCGCAACAGGCCACACGTCCGACACCCAGGGCTTACCGCCACCCACTGACTCACGCTCCCTCTGTTCTTGAGAGGACAGCAGTGTTACCATTAGTGAGCGTAGTGGGAAAAAATATGCCGCTATACGCTAAACTCCCATGTTGGTGGCACCACTGCATGAGAACCACGAGTGCTACGTAGCTCGTTCTGGTCTCATTTTGAAGCTTTTAGCGCCTAGTTTTTTGCTGAATACATTTCTTTTCATGCAGATACTTGATTGATCATTCAGGAGGGCCTGAATATGCCCAAAATAGCCCAAAACACCCTGCTAGACAAGGGTTAATGTAGTAGTCATATCTATTTTTAAAAAACATTAACACTAGTATTGGCTACTACGTTTTCCGGGAGTCTGTTCCATTTGTTTATTATTCTTGCGTCAAAGAAGTTGTTCCTTTTTTATGTCCTGTGATGTGGTTTCTGGAGCTTGAAACTTTGACCTCTGGTGGCGATTTGGTGTCTCCTGGGTGTGAGTTGGAAGAACTGGATTGGGTTGATGTTTTCATACCCTCCTAGGATCTTGAACACTTCGATCATGTCTCCCCTGGTTCTCCTGTCTTCAAGTGTTGTAAGACCTAGGGTAGTTAACTGGTCTTCGTAGGGAAGTTCTCTGAGCTCCGGGACTAGCTTTGTGGCTCGTCGTTGGACCTTCTCCAGCTTGTCTATATCCCCCCTGTTCTGGGGAGACCAGGCCTGGACAGCATATTCCATTAAGGGTCTGATAAGGGCTTTGTACAAGACCAGGAACATATCCGCATCCATGTATGTAAAGGTGTTCCTTATCCTACCCAGCATAGAATTTGCCTTGGCAGCTGGTTTAGCCACATGCGTTTCGGGCTTCAGGTTATTAAAGACGATTACCTTTCTTCCTTGGTTGTTGCCAGCTCCTTCTCCCCCTTGGTGTAGCTGTGCCCTGGGTTATCTCTCCCGATGTGCATCACCTTGCATTTGCTGTCATTAAACTCCAGCAGCCACTTATTGCTCCACTCCTGAAGTCTCCCAAGGTCAGACTGTAAGATATTGCTGTCATTGGATGATGTGAGCCTTCTGTACATTTTTGCATTGTCAGTAAACAATTTTCCAGATGATTCCAGGTTATCAAGGATGTCAGTCATTCACGAAGATGAGGAATAGGACTGGTCCTAGGACGCTACCTTGAGGCACCCCGCTCCACACTTCCCTCCAGCTAGAGAACGCACCTTTCACCACCACTCTCTGTTTTCTTTCTTCCAAGAAAGCCTGAATCCACTTGAGGTAACTTCCCTGGATCCCCACTGCCTGTAGCTTCCTAATGAGTCGTTTGTCGGGAACAGTGTCGAAGGCCTTCCTGCAGTCCAGGTAAATGACATCCACCTGTTCCTGTTCATCAATGGCAGTTTCAAGCTCTTCCAGGTATTCAAGCACCTGGGTGAGGCAGGATATTTTCCCCCTGAAACCATGTTGTTGGGAGCTAATCAAGTTGTTGCCTTCAAGATTGTCGACTACTCTTTTCTTTACAATTTTTCTAATATTTTACATGGGACAGAGGTTAGACTCACCGGACGGTAATTTAAGGGATCTGTTTTCTTCCCGCTCTTGAAGATTGAAGATTACATTGGCTGCCCTCCATTCCAGTGGTACAGTTCCAGTTCTCATAGATTCTTGGTAGATAACCCACAGTGGCAAGGCTAAACTGGAGCTGCATTCCTTGAGGGCTTTTGGATGTATGTTGTCTGGTCCTGGGGCTGATGAGCTTTTAAGCTGGTCCATGAGATTCTTCACTTCTTCAACTGAAAAGTTGCAGACTCGGAGCTCCTCACCCTCATACGAATTGTTTTCATCTGGTAATCTTCCATCCTCTCGCTTAAATACACTCTGGAATGCTTGATTCAGTATTTCACTACTTTCAAGATTACTGGTGGTGAGCACCCCATCCGGTCTTCCAAGCTGTGTCACCTCCTCCTTGACGGTTGTCTTACTCTTGCAGTAGGCGTAGAAGGCTCTTGGGTCAGTCCTGGTTTCTTGTGCAATCCTCTGTTCAAATCTGTATTTAGCCTCGCTCACACCCGTAGTGCAAGTGTTTCTTTTACTGCAGTAGGTCTGGTATCTATGCCTTGTTCTTCTCGTCCTGTACTTCATCCAAGCTATATCCTTGTTTTCAATCTTCCTCAGTAGATAGGCTGTCACCCATTTGGGTTTCTTTTTACCACCGTATAAATGCACAATTTGCTTTGGGACAAATAGTGATGATGCCTCATTGTATTCTCTTTCAAAAATATTCCACATTTCCTGTACTGATTTGCCTTGAAAAATATCATCCCAGTCTATTCTGTTAAAGAACTGTTTCATGGATTCATAGTCACCTTTGAAATAGTTGAGCTTGTTGGTAGTTACATCCTCAACTAGAAGATCACTTTCTAAATTAAAGTTAAAAAATAGTACTATGTGGTCACTTGCCCCTATTGGTGTTATGTACTGAATGTTGTCAATTTCCAGTTCGCTCTTCGACAAAAAGAGATCCAGAAGTGAAGGGTTATCACTCCCACGTGCACGAGTGAAACAATCGACGTGTTGATGGAGAAATGAGTCTTGGCAGGTGTCATAGAATTTCAATTGTTCACTCTCTGGACCCCCATGTACAGTATGATCTGCCCAGTTTATCTCCCGAAAGTTGAAGTCACCACACAGTAGTATTTGGTTTATGTATTGCCACACAATTCAGATATTGCTTGCCTTACATTATTGTTATATGCAGTTGAGGAACCTGGGGGTCTGTAGAAACATCCTAAGACTATGTTCTTATTACCTATATTTACAGTATTGGCCACTACTTCGATATTCTCTCCGGCATCAATTTCAAGTATTTCCGAAGCAAGTGATTTATCAATTAAGATTGCAACACCTCCTCCATTCGTGTTTCTGTCTCTCCTGTAGATATTGTACTTGTCCGTGTTGAAATAATTAGACTAAACATAATTTGCTCCTAACTTGCTTTCAGTTAGCATTATAATATGTGGCTCTTCATTTTCTATCACTAAACCTAATTGATCTTTCTTATTACTACTATTCACACCATCAATATTTGTGTACAGACACTTGAGGTGAGTTACTACCTTCTGGTTTGGGGCCGCTGGTTTTCTTGTATCAGTTTCCCTCTCCATATTATCAATTTCTCCCCATTGGCTCTCTGCTCCTGTTCGTTTTTTTGGTCCCTCATCTTTGCTAGTTCCGCATGTTCTTTCCTTTCCTTAAAGGTTCTGTCAGGAATTATGCGAACATTTATCAGGTAGTCTCTTTGTGATTTCTGCAACTCTGGGCTAGCTTTTAGGATATTCCATTTAGTTTCCTCACTTTTTAGTACAACTTTTAGGAGCCTAGGGGTTTCCCTCTTTGCACCCTCATGTTTCCTTAGTCTGGTCATAGATTTTATTTCCAACCTATCCCTAACCCCGATGGTTTCAGCGATTACCTTCACAATCTGCTGGTCTGCTTCATATCTTTCAGCCTCACTTTCTCCTACTGGTTCCTTCAGTCCCTGGAATATTAAATTGGGTTTCCTGAAGGCTTTTTCCTCCTCATCAGATTTGAAGATATTGATTTGGTTCCATATACTGCCTCTTTAAATTCGCTACTTTCATTATAGTCAGTGTTTTTCTTCCAAAGTGTTTACCCTAGTCTTAATGTCTCTCAGTTCACTTTCTAGGAATTGTACTTTCCCCCCCAGGTCTTTCAGAAAGTCCTTGGCCTTGAATAAATCTGTAACATCATTGGAACATTCTAGACAGATAAACACTTTCTCCGGTTTTGCAAACAACTATAATTCATTATTTCCGAGAATCTGGCGTTTGGCATGGAACCACCGAGCACATCCATCGCATCTTATATTGCTATCCAGGTCCAGGTTTTTCCCACATACCTTATTCGGTGCTCCTGGGTAAGTTGTTTGTTTAGTACTCATTACTGGTTTCCTCGTTTGTACTTCATTCTTCCGCTGTGGTGTGTGGACATTCCCTTGTTGTTGTGGGGTGTCGTACCGATGTGTTGTCTGGCTTATCCTGATCCTTTCCGATGTGCGGATATCCGACCCCTTCCCCGCCATTGTTGTTGTCGTCTTGCCGCGTACGCTTGGGGAAACACGTGTACCATATCTCCCTCCACCTGATGCCATTTCATACAAGTAACACTTTACAAAGCTACATGCTACTCCCTATCCTTCCCTATGAGCTTTTCCCTCTAAAAATCCACACTAGTAAGCTTCTTGAAGGTATTTCCACAGAAATTCGGGAGCGTCTGGTAGCACAACCTTCCTCCTGCGCCACCTCACTAGTTTCTGGATACATTTTTGGACAGATTTATTTTTCAATAACAAATATATATATAGTTTTGTAGTTGATGCTTTAAACAAAATATTAATATTTTCGATTCCAGAGACATACTTCTATAATTTGAAATAGGTGAAGTCCACTAGAAACTATGGCATCCGAGTGTACTATTCAGTCCTAAAATGCTCTCGCCTGGACAATCTGTGTACCTAAATTACACTTTATTGTGTGGGTTTATCCTATGGTGGTTAAGTAAAGAGTTTTCTGTGACATGTATGTTGGGTTATGATAATGTACTGAATCAAGCTAAGACACAATATATATCCCAGTACCATATAATTCATATTCACTTGGATTCGTTCCCCATACACGTAGTTTCACATTTAATAACTAAAATATTTTCAGAGAGTTTAAAATTATACTCACATTTAAATACAAACATACAAAAACATTAGGGAGAGGATAATATATATTGGGGAATAGATAACTTTACCTTATTTTAGTAAATGAAATAATGGATAAAAATTCAAACACATAATGTGAAATAGAAGGATGGAACGAAATGGTAATACAGTTACGGTCTGCGCGCGCGCGCGTGTGTTCTTATTGTGCGTTTCCCAGTTTCTCTCTCTCTCTCTCTGTACCTACACCGCTGGAGCTTCATAATCTCCGCCCAAATTAATGCTTTCTCCATCCCTCACTGATCCTCCATATTGCTTCCACTCTCTCCTTCCTGCAACTCACATGTTGCCAACATATCGTTGCCCTTGTTATTTTGCCAACCATTTGAATTATGTTTTGCTATAAGAACATAAGAACATAAGAAAATGGGAGTCTGCAGAAAGCCGATTGGCCTAAGCAAGGCAGATCCCTGTCCCACACAACCCCAAATCAATTACAAAGCCCAATTATAGGCTCAACACTCTAATACCCTGAGGATCATCTTACCAAAACGGTTTGAGATTAACGCAGGATTATGGGGGTCTGCAGAGCGCTGATTGGCCCAACCCGGCTGATCCCCCTTCACACTTGCTCCCGTGCTACCGCCAGACGCTGCAGACGCTCTGTCAACGCTCTCACGATATCGATCATAATTTGAGTATTAACTACTCATCCTCTTCATTCTTGTGCATGAAAGGTGGTTAAGAGCACGTTTAACCATCCTGTAGCTTAGTAAGTAACACTGCACGATATTTCGCTGTGTATTCACTGATAAACTTTGTGTTTATCACAAGACTCCTGGTCGGACAGGGCGCCACTAGCGCCATCTATTGTTTTGTTTTGCTTTGTAAACAAACGCTCTCCTATTACTATTTTATATAAAATCGTAGCCCCTAATTTTACCCATTACCTACTGTAGTAAGTATCTATTTAACTGCCTTGTATGTAAGTAAAGCTTTGCATATTAATTTGCTAATAAACAATATTGTTTACTAACTAACCTGCCTACAGGGACTAACGCCGACGCCATTTTGTAAACAAACTTTTTGGGGGATTATACATATTAAATACCAGCAAATTTTGTACCAAATTTAAGTGCATTCATTTATCTTTTCCCCCTAGATATATTCTTGACTTTTTCTCCTCAGACTGATTTTACTTTAACCTAAGGGTGGTATTTGTACAAACTAACCTAGCCTAACCCAACCTGCCAAGCTTTTAACCTAACCCAAACCTAGCCTAGCCTATAGCCAGCCAATCTGTTTTATTATTAACTCTTGTAGATATTGTATTTAGTATCCTACTGTAGCTATACAGTATATATCTGTAATTTTAGTTGTTGCTTGCACGATCTTGTAATAACCTTTGACTGATACACTTTTTTATCTAAAAAGAGTAGGCTACTGCTTTACTAGGCTACAGCGACACCAGGGCCATCTGTTGACACAGTATATTAACCCCTTGTGTGCAGTCACACTTTATTTTTATATAATCTCTATTTGGTGAATTGTATATTTAGTTACATATTCTGTTATACATATATTTGTTTAAGGTTAGGTTATCACACCTGGTAGCCTATTTCTGCGAATTTCAATTTTATTATTTTCGGTTAGGCTATTCAACGCTGGTAGCCTATTATTGCGTATTTCAATTTAAAAAAACAAAAAACTTTTGGTTAGGCTATCGCCCCTGGAAGCCTAATTCTGCGTATCTCAACATTTTTGTTTTCGGTTAGGCTATCACCCCTGATAACCTATTTCTGCGTATTTCAGCATATTTGTTTTCGATTGAAGTGATTGAAGTGTTTTTAAAGTGAGTGAAGTGTTTTAAAGTGAGTGAAGTGTTTTTTAAGTGAGTGAAGTGATCTGAAGAAAGTGACTGTCACCATGCCTCGCGCTTGTGCGAACTGCGCCGGTAGGTTTGGTGAGTCCATGTTTGCTACTGTCGATTTTCAAGTCTTCCGGCTCTGCCAGCAACGAGAGAATTTTACAGTGAAATTAGATGAAGCCTACAACAAGATCAACGTCCTCACCATGAAGCTGAAATCACTCCAAGAGTTTGTAACACTCAACGTTGGAGTACCACAAACTTCAATTGTCACCGCAACTCCAGCAGCCACCAACGCCCCAACGTCAACTGCCAACAATTCAACGCCTACAGTAGCCACTTCAGCTGATGTTTCCGATACTCAAGATACAAATAGTGACTCTCTTCCCCCTCAAGACAATTTCCGTGTCATGAGGAACAACGTTTGCCCCAAGACCAGGAAACACATACCGATTACCGAGTGTCAAAACCGTTTCCAGATACTCACAGACCCAGATGACGAAGAGGAAATAGAAGAAGTCCGGCTCGTGGGAGACTCGATGATACGTGGTCAGCTCACAGAGTTTTGCGCCAGGGCACCTAAGACCAGGAAGCGTTTTTGTATCCCTGGTGGTGGTGTGGACGACGTAGTTGCAGCAGTTGACGAAGTATCAAAGCTGGCCCCTGCTAATACAATGTACGTCATCCACGTTGGATCCAACGATGTACAGCCAACCCGGTCGGAAGATTTGCTTTCAAAGTACCAGCAGCTGATCAAGTCGTTTAAGGAGAAGTCATCAAGGATCATCGTCTCAGGAATCGTCCCCCGGCTCGGTGTAGAGAGCCGATTTTACAACATAGCCACCAGCACAAATCATTGTCTAGCAAACCTCTGCAGGAAGGAGAACGTGGGATTCGTCGACACCTGGGACAATTTCTTCTACGATGACTATTTGTTTTCGGACGATGGAGTTCATCTGAACCAGGTGGGAGCAGCACGTTTTGGGCGTCTTCTGAACAATGCGGTGACGGATTTTCGGAGAAGAAATCGACTCAGCACAGTACAACCAGGAAGGAGGACCGAAGACAGCGAGGACGGAAACCTACAAAGGAATTAAATACTAATCCGTCAAGAACCGCGAATTTGGATAAAGCTCCACCAACACGACCCAAATTCAAAACCGCCAGGGATAACGACCGAGGACCGAGGACAGCCATGAATGTAAATGTAGATCCGACCAGAACCAAAAATTCGATGAAAGAACGTTCTGTGAGTTCTAAAACCGCAACTTTAAAGGTTTTCTATGCAAACGCTCGTAGCATACGCAATAAATTTTCAGATTTAGAGGAACTAGTGTTTACAGAAAATTATGATGTGATTGGCATAACAGAATCTTGGCTCAATACAGAAGATAGAGACTTTTTAGCAGAGTATTCACTTCCCGGTTATGTAATGTTTGAGACCAGCCGAATAAATAAAAATGGAGGTGGCGTTTTATTTTATATCAAAGAAAGTCTTAACCCGACCCTCGTGTCAAAACCTCAAATTGTGAACGTCGACACATCTTTTGTGCTAATAAAGAATAATAAAGGTACAAAAATAATACTTGCGTTAATATACAGACCTCCAGCGCAATCAGTGCAAACTGACCGAGAAATTTACGAACAAATTGCAGATGTAAGTAACTCACAAGATACCGTAATTTTTGGCGACTTTAATTTACCTGTGACCAAGTGGGGCGATACTCTTACTTCACACTCCGGACATGACTTGTATACGAACTTGCAAGAGAGTTCGCTTTATCAATTTGTTCGAACGCCGACCCGTGGTAATAACGTTCTTGACATTGTACTTGCAACAAAAGAAGAATTGATAGAGAATTTGAATGTTGGTGATGAATTCAGTAACAGCGACCATCGTACGATAACTTTCACTTTAAAGTTTACTAGTAACGAACCAAATAGTAGCATCGAAAAAGTCCCTAATTTCAAGAAAGCAAACTTCCATAAACTTAGAGGTATGTTTAAAGAAACTGACTGGAGCTTTTTAATTAACAATAACGACATAAATACATCTTGGAAGTTATTCGAAACCACTTACCTAAAGGCAGTGCAAGACTGCATACCATCGAAAATACGGCGTCCAGGCCATAATAATAAGCCCAAATGGTGGAATAAAGATATTTCAAACTGCCTGCTTGCTAAAAAATTTGCTAATGATAGATTAAAATCCTCACTAAATGACGAAGAACGGGTGAAATTTGTAGAGCTACGACGCAAAGCCAAAAAGTTAATTAAGCAGAGTAAAAAGACCTTAGAGTTACAAATTGCGAATCAAAGTAAAACAAACCCGAAAGAATTCTATAGTTATATCAGAAAGAAAAAAGTAGTTACTTCAACTGTTGGACCGTTAGTCGATGAAAATGGAGAATACACCAAAGACGAAGTACAAATGAGTAATGCCCTCAATACCTTCTTTGCATCAGTTTTTACAACAGAAGACCTCAGTGATATCCCTACACCATCGCCGATTCAGATTGATAATTCAGATGTTCTAAGCAATATCACCGTTACAGAGAGAGAAGTATTGAATTGTTTAGATAAACTCAAGGTAAATAAAACGCCAGGACCTGATACAATCTCGCCTAGAGTTCTAAAGGAAGCTAAGGATGAGCTCTCCAAACCACTGACATTACTATTCAATAAATCCTTGCAGTCTGGAACTATGCCTGATCAGTGGAAGCTAGCCAACGTAACACCGATATTAAAAAAAGGCAGCAAATCCCTACCCATTAACTATCGTCCAATTAGCTTAACCTCAGTTGTTTGTAAAATGCTAGAAACGGTCATACGAGACAGACTCGTAAATCACTTAGAGGAAAATAACATACTTAAAGATACTCAACACGGCTTTCGTAAAAAACGTTCCTGTTTAACAAACCTCTTAGACTTCTTCCACGATATCCTCAACCTCTACGATGAGAGTAAAGCTGTAGATATTATATACCTTGATTTTCAAAAAGCCTTTGACAAAGTTCCCCACAAACGTTTACTGCTAAAACTAAAAGCGCATGGAATACAAGACGGTGTGTTGAAATGGATAGAAAATTGGCTCAACAACAGAAAGCAAAGGGTAGTCATAAACGGTAAGGCATTTAAATGGACCAATGTAAGTAGCGGGGTACCCCAGGGATCGGTACTAGGACCAATTCTCTTTCTAATTTACATCAACGACATAGATGAGGGTCTCACCTGTACAATCTCAAAATTTGCTGACGATACAAAAATTGCAAATAGCGTACTCTCAAAAGAACAAGTTGACGATATGCAACACAATCTAGATAAATTGTCATGTTGGGCCCAAAATTGGCAAATGAGTTTCAATGCGGATAAATGTAAAGTACTACATGTCGGATACCTAAATGAGAAAGCAAACTATTCGATGAATGGCACTCGGCTTAAGAATGTAAACAGAGAAACCGATCTGGGAGTAACAATATCGAGTAACCTAAAACCGAGTCAACAATGTTCAGAAGTTGTTAAGAAGGCAAACAAAATAATTGGCTTTATAGGCAGGTCATTTGAGCATAAATCCAAAGAAGTTATCCTAACCCTTTACAATTCCTTAGTCCGCCCTCTTCTGGAATACTGCGTTCAATCCTGGTGCCCTTATTACCAAAAAGATATAAACAAGCTAGAACGAGTTCAACATAGAGTTACCAAAATGATACCTAGCCTAAAGAACAAACCATACGAAGAGCGTCTTAGAGAATTAAATCTATTTCCTTTAACCCAGCGCAGATTAAGAGGTGACTTAATTCAAGTGTTCAAAATCAACAAAGGCATCGACAATATGAACTGTAGTAAGTACTTCACTATCGACCAATCTAATTACACGCGGGGAAACGGTTGCAAAATTATTGGTAAATCTTTTAACTCGCACGAATCTAAGAATTTCTTCTTCAATCGAGTTGTCAACTTGTGGAATGGGCTTCCCCGAAACGTTATAGACTGCATCACCGTTGATTCATTTAAACTCCGCCTAGACAAATATCTCTCATTAAACCCGCGACTGACTGCGTTTGTAAATGAATAACTTTATTTTATCCCCCCCTCAGTTACTAACCCATCTGTCCTCTACTAACTTCCTAATCCTGCCACGGACATTAGTTCCAGGGCAGTAATTCCCTTTCCAATGTTCCCTTACCCACTCTAAACCACTGTTTGGACACTTGATCCTCAGTGTTTTGGAGGACAAGCAACCTAGAAGGGTCACTAGACCTGTTGTTGCTTGATTTCCTTTGTACTCCTTTGTACACCCAACCCTTCTCGTCCATATGCTTATCCAATTTTATCTTAAAGCTCCCTACAGTTTTAGATCCCACTATAGCACTTGCTAGTCCATTCCACCCATCTACAACTCTGTTACCAAACCAATATTTGCCTATATCTTTTCTGAAACGAAATTTATCTAATTTGAAACCATTGGTACGAGTTCTTTCGCTATCACTGAGCTTTAGTACATTTGTCATGTCCCCTTTGTTAATCCCACTAACCCACTTGAACACCTCTATCATATCCCCTCTAACTCTGCGTCTCTCTAACGAATGTAAACCTAATTTCTTCAACCTTTCTTCATACGGAAGATTTCTAATATTATGGATCATTTTTGTCATTCTACGCTGTACTCTCTCCAATGAATCTATGTCCATTCTGTAATAAGGACACCAAAATTGGACAGCATAATCCATATGGGGTCTCACTAATGACAAGTAAAGTTTTAAGATAACATCAGCAGTTCTGTTACTCACACTCCTAGAGATGAACCCGAGAATCCTGTTTGCCTTATTACGAACGCCTATACACTGTTTTCTAGGCTTCAAATCATTGCTAACAAACACACCTAGATCTTTCTCGCAGTCTGAATTTTCTAATTCTAAATTAGCTAGTTTATATTTAACATTTGTTTGCATCTTCCCTATCTTTAATACCTTGCATTTGTCAATGTTAAACTTCATCTGCCAATTTACTGACCATTCATGTAAGGTATCTAGATCCCTTTGGAGGCACTCTATATCGCTATCTGAATCAATTGACCACCCCATTTTAGTATCGTCTGCGAATTTACTTATCCTACTAGTTATACCTAAATCTAGGTCATTTATGTATATAAGAAACAACAAGGGACCTAATACCGATCCCGGGGGACACCACTTTTGACTGCTCCCCTCTCTGACTTATAAGGTGTTGATTTTCGGTGTGAGTATCCTGGGTTCGAGTCCACGGACTGCCACATGTGTTTGTAAATTTCATTAATCGATTTTAGGAGTATGGTTGGTTGTTGGAAGGAACATAATAATTTATATTGGTTCAGGAGTAATTTATCGAGAGGACTTCCCTAAGTGTTTAAGGCCCCATTAATTGCTCTTTCCATTCACATATGCATAGCCTACGTGAGTTGCAGTTGGGATGTGTGTATATGCTTAGATTGATATGCAGGATTCGAAGTTGCATAATAAATCGTAGGCAGTGTCCACCAACCTTTAACTGTCTTCGTGGTGCGATGTATAAGGTGTTGATTTTCGGTGTGAGCATCCTGGGTTCGAGTCCACGGACTGCCACATGTGTAGATTTCATTAATCGATTTTAGGAGTATGGTTGGTTGTTGGAAGGAACATAATAATTGATATTGGTTCAGGAGTAATAGATAGATAGGACTTCCCTAAGTGGTTAAGGCCCCATTAATTGCTCTTTCCATTCACATATGCATAGCCTACGTGAGTTGCAGTTGGGATGTGTGTATATGCTTAGATTGATATGCAGGATTCGAAGTTGCATAATAAATCGTAGGCAGTGTCCACCAACCTTTTAACTGTCTTCGTGGTGCGATGTATAAGGTGTTGATTTTCGGTGTGAGTATCCTGGGTTCGAGTCCACGGACTGCCACATGTGTTTGTAAATTTCATTAATCGATTTTAGGAGTATGGTTGGTTGTTGGAAGGAACATAATGATATTGGTTCAGGAGTAATTTATCGAGAGGACTTCCCTAAGTGGTTAAGGCCCATTAATTGCTCTTTCCATTCACATATGCATAGCCTACGTGAGTTGCAGTTGGGATGTGTGTATATGCTTAGATTGATATGCAGGATTCGAAGTTGCATAATAAATCGTAGGCAGTGTCCACCAACCTTTTAACTGTCTTCGTGGTGCGATGTATAAGGTGTTGATTTTCGGTGTGAGCATCCTGGGTTCGAGTCCACGGACTGCCACATGTGTTTGTAAATTTCATTAATCGATTTTAGGAGTATGGTTGGTTGTTGGAAGGAACATAATAATTGATATTGGTTCAGGAGTAATTTATCGAGAGGACTTCCCTAAGTGGTTAAGGCCCCATTAATTGCTCTTTCCATTCACATATGCATAGCCTACGTGAGTTGCAGTTGGGATGTGTGTATATGCTTAGATGGATATGCAGGATTCGAAGTTGCATAATAAATCGTAGGCAGTGTCCACCAACCTTTTAACTGTCTTCGTGGTGCGATGTATAAGGTGTTGATTTTCGGTGTGAGCATCCTGGGTTCGAGTCCACGGACTGCCACATGTGTTTGTAAATTTCATTAATCGATTTTAGGAGTATGGTTGGTTGTTGGAAGGAACATAATAATTGGTACCATTTATGCTGACTCTCTGTTTCCTACCAATTAGCCATGACCTAATCCATCCCAACAACGCCCCACCTATTCCATGTGCCTCAACCTTTCTCATCAATCTCTCATGAGGGACTCTGTCGAAAGCTTTACTGAAATCTAAATATATAATATCGTATGCCTTGTCATTATCTACTGCTTCATATACCTCTGAGAAAACACTAAGCAAATTAGTAAGGCAAGAACGTCCCTGAGTGAATCCATGCTAAGAAGAATTGATTAAGTTAAATGTTTCTAAGTGGTTTCTCATTTTCCTAGCAATAATTGACTCTAGTAGCTTTCCTATGATTGAAGTGAGACTAATGGGACGGTAATTGGATGCTATTGATTTATCACCTTTTTTGAAAATCGGAACTACATTTGCAAGCTTCCAAGCTTCTGGAACTATACCTGTTTCTAATGAATTGTTAAAAAGAAATGTTAATGGGTAACTTAACTCATCTCTGCATTCTTTTAATACTCTGGCATATACCTCATCGGGACCAGGCGATTTCTGAGGTTTCAGTCTGTCAATTTCCTTAAGCACATCATATCTACTTATAGTAACCGTACTTAACCTATTTTCTATACTATCGCTATATACCTTACGGACTCTGTGCCAAATTTTCATTAGTGAAGACGGATAGAAACTGACTATTTAATGTACTGCACATTTCTAAATCATGTTCTGTCATTTCTCCTATCGAAGTTTTAAGGGGGCCTATTTTATCTCTAACTTTAGATTTATATAGCTGGTAAAAAGCCTTAGGGTTATTTTTTGAGTCATTGGCTATCCTGATTTCATAATTTCTTTTGTCTGTCCTTATGCATTTTTTAACCTCTCTTGATAGATTCTGATAGTAAGCAAGTAGGTGAACTTCGCCTTTCTTAATTTTTCGATATATTCCTCTCTTTTTTCCTAGAAGGTCTAATAGTCTATTATTCATCCATTTGGGTTGGTTCTGTGTTGATCTAAATTTTCTTTTGGGGATATATTTATTTTGCGCATTGTGGAGTGAAGAAATAAAATGATTATATGTAGCTGTCAAATTATCCTGAGTTAAGACAGGTATCTGAGAGAGAGTATGTTCATTAGCGCACCTGGGTCCACTTAATAGTTTAACCATAGGATAGACTCTTAAGGCTCGTCTTAATCCACCATAATTGGCTTTTCTGAAATCTGGGATAAGTGTCGTATTCTCTTTAGCCTTTCCTGTCCATTGTATGTTAAAATAAATTGATTTATGATCACTATTTCCTAGTTGGTCTCCTATCTCTACATTATTTATCATTTGTTCATTATTACTGAGAACTAAATCGAGGATATTATTACCTCTCGTAGGCGAGTCTATGAATTGAAATAAAAAACTATCCTGTACCGCCTCAATAAACTCTTTTGAATCTGAGTCGCCGATTTGATGCTGCCAATCAATATTCGGAAAATTAAAATCCCCCATAATACACACATTGCTAAACCTTGATGCTATTTTCACTTCCTGCCATAAAGCTGTACCTTCGTTTCTACTCATATTTGGTGGTCTATAAATAACTCCAATAATTATGGTCTCACTACCTTCGCTAACCTCTACCCAAACACTTTCGTTATCAGTATTTAGTCTAATACCTGATTTAATACAGCTTTTTAAAGAACTCCTGATAAACACTGCTATTCCGCCGCCCCTCCTACTTGTTCGGTCGCGTTTAAACAAACTATATCCTGGTATATGGAATTCTGCTAAAAAAAAATCTTGATTCTGTATTAATCCATGTTTCAGTCAGTGCTATAATGTCTATATTTTCGTTGCTAACAAGTGCTCTAAGTTCATCCATTTTGTTACATAAACTCCTACAGTTTGTATAATATAATCGCAATTAATTTATTTTACTGGTATCGGATTTACCTTTATTTCTAACTGAATTCCCATCTTCTGTTACACCTTCAATATTTCTACTAGCAGTACAATTAGAATCCTGTGACTGATATTTTCTATTCCTATCTGATGTACCAGTACGGCAATTTACCCTATCTAGACAATTATTCTTACTCATATTCTCAGGCTTTATTTTCAGCGAAACCCCGCGACAATCCTATCTATTGACCTAGCTAAATTTGCCACCCCTAGCCGAGAAAGATGAACCCCGTCCTGTGCGTACAACTGATTTTTACCATAGCAATAGCTATGTCTGTTTTCATCTAGTAGACTTATGAATTACACCCACAATCACGTTGAACAATCTTTTACAATGTGTACATTTTATACAGCTGTGTTACATAGAACATTGACAAGATATAACTGTCGATCTTTGGCCTGATAGTATGAAGATTAATTTACCCTGACCAATATTCGAACCCACTCACCCCAGGTATATTTGGGAGAGCTTGGCACCGTAACACTCGGTCATGAGCGGATATAAGCTCTCCCAAAATTAATATACCTGGGGTGAGTGGGCTCGAATCCTGGTCAGGATACCTCTCTCCCAACCTGTCCGACATATCATTAGATTAATGTACCCGTTTAGTACCGGTGCCGTTGCTATAACTTTGTTTTGACTACTATCAGACAATCTTATGCAGATTAAAATGGGCTTCCAGCAATTAACCGGCTTCGAACTATCTCACTTAACTCTTTATACAACCACAGTTACTACTTATATTGCACAAGATCGTCTAATTACAGCTAGAATATACTAAAAAAGACGTCGCATGACACATAAGGGGTTAAGGAATGTGTAATATATTTGATAGCTAATATAAACCCGAATACTGTATTAAGTGTATTACTGTATCATTAACTCCCTTCCACTCACCAACTCTCTGCAATCTCTCTCTCTCCGCCGCAATGTTGCATCTCTCTCGCTATTCTATCGCTACTATAATAATCAGTGTTCCTCAGAGCTATCCCAGTGCATACCACCTCCTTTACGTAGGGCACGTGGTACCCGTCTTGCAACTCAATCCCACCCCTACTCTGTGCAACTCTCCAACCCAAGAGTGAAACGTTACTCTCAAACTTTCTTCTACTCTACAGCTGAGCTCTGGAACTCTCTCCCAGAATCAGTCTTTCCCTCTTCCTATGACTTAAATTGCTTCAAAATCCGTGTGTCCAGGCATTTTGGCTCGAACGTCCCTTGATTTTGGCCCTGTCACTCTTTCAACTATGGGGGAGGCACTCGCTATAGGCAGTTATGCCTTTTGCCTCCCTCAATCACATAGAAAAAAAAAAAAAAAAAAAAAAAAAAAGTACACATACCGGTACGTTAGCTTATTTTATTAACCTGGGGTCACCTGCTTTTTTTGTATCTGTTTATCTTTTTCTCTCTTTCCCTGGCTTGTATCCATTCGGCCCCATTCAGCCTACTGTTTTAAGACGTTTATCCCCATCCAGGTGTCAATTTCTTCCTGGTGAGCAATAGCGAACCAGCATTGTATGGAGAAATCCGGCTTCGCCGGAGACATTTATCTATCGGAAAATGTAAAACTGTAGCCTGCTGTCAACAACTTTAAACAAAATATGCTGGCTCGCTACCGCTCGCCAGGAAATAATCCACATCTGGATGGGAGTAAACATCTTAAAACAGTAGGCTGAATGGGACCGAATAGATACAAGCCAGAGAAAGAGAGAAAAGGACCCCACTTAAAGGTAATGGTTCACAGAAAGAGATTGTCTGTGCTGTTTGGAATAATTATAGCAATATACATACATACATATATACATTGTATCAATTATCTACAGTTTATCTCTACATGCTGCAATGTTGCATCTATATCTCTCTTCTACTGTTTTCTCAGTGAATGCCTCCTCTATTACGGTGAGTTTGTGGCATCCGCCTTTCAACACATTTCCACCATTTTCTGTCCAACTCTCTCTCTAATCAAATGCCCAGTCTTTCCTCTACTCAAGAAATTAACTCTGGAACTCAATCCCTATTTCCCTCATGATATGACTTATATTGCTTCAGGTTCCGTGTCGCCAGACATTTATACTCTATGTATCTTGAATTAGGCTCTCTATCGCTTTGTTATTGTTTTTCTTTCAGGGGGAGGACTTGTTACAGGCAGCTTTGCGTTTTGTCTCCTTCATACACATAGAAACATTTATCTGGTTAAACCATTCAAACTTTATACAATAGAATAAACGCTTTGCTCAATGAGCAAGATAAACAATATCATTAAAAATACGATATTAATTATGTTTATTATAGCAATCAATATATTAATTATGTTTATTATAGCAATCAATATATTAATTGTTTATTATAGCAATCAATATATTAATTATGTTTATTATAACAATCAATATATTAATTATGTTTATTATAACAATCAATATATGAATTATGTTTATTATAGCAATCAATATATGAATTATGTTTATTATAGCAATCAATATATTAATTATGTTTATTATAGCAATCAATATATTAATTATGTTTATTATAGCAATCAATATATTAATTATGTTTATTATAGCAATCAATATATTAATTATGTTTATTATAGCAATCAATATATTTTTCGCTAAGCCTATTGAATATATTCAAAATGCTTAGGTATCTAAGGTTAATGTAAGTAAACATAAGACATTCAGAAAGGGCAAGGTCAGGGAAAATAAAAGTTCGATATAATTATGTTGATCTTAATATACATTAAAATTTCACAACAGTTGGTGCTTATAGTAATAGGTTTTCAGAACAAACAAAATATACAGATCAAGGTCAACTTCTATTCGAATATCTTCTATCGATGTTGCATGTTAAATTTTCGCTAAATTAGATACACACATTAAATAAGTTAATTCAAGTGTCATGCACACAATAAATATATTTCTTCATAAAAGTCAGGATCACAAGTAAAGACAAAGCGTTAATTATTTTAATATATCAAACAACAAATTAATAGTCAAGGTCTCGTAATAATGGGCTGATATGTTAAGGGAGCCCACCTTGATTTTTGTTTCTCTTTCTCTCCCTCTCTCTTTGGCTTGTATCCATTCGGCCCCATTCAGCCTACTGTTTTAAGACGTTTACCCCATCCAGGAGTCAATATTTTCCTGGTGAGCGGTAGCGAGCCAGCATATATATATTTCTGTTTTAAGAGCAAGCAAAATTTGTACTCGATAGAAAAATTTCTCCGGTGAAGCCGGATTTCTCCATATCGACACCTGGATGGGGATAAAAGTCTTAAAACAGTTGGCTAAATGGGGCCGAATGGATACAAGCCAGAGAAAGAGAAAAAAGCAGGTGACCTCCCTTAAATACTCTTACCCTTTTATATAATACAGTATATGTGTTTTCGTTTCAGGCACTCCCAAATTCAAGAAGTGTTTTGCGTGCATTTGGAAGACTCACGTTTCTTGCATGAATGTTTTTTGCATGGCTGTGGTTACATCGTGTATTAGCTGGGCTCATTTTGTATTATTTTGCTGCGTGTTTGTTTACATGTATGTGGTGCATATGGAACATTTTGGATTGATATTTTTATGTTTGTTCTATTAAAATAATTGACAGCTTTGTAACATTTGATGTTTTGAGTGTGTCCATGCGTTTAATTTTGCATATATTGATTTCATTTCCGCGAATGTACTAGCTTCAAGTCAAAATTGCGCGTACTAATATGTTGATACAATTAGTTTGTGATTCTGATTGGCCGTGTCTTATTGTAGCCATGCTGTTAGAACATTATCAGCGAAACTGGGGAAGACAGATTCGTTGACATTAATTGAAGGGTTTCATACAAGTGTAATTATAACACTCTGTGGTTCCTGTTTTCCCTGGCCCCTCTCTGGTTCCTGTGTTCCCTGGCCCCTCTCTGGTTCCTGTGTTCCCTGGCCTCTCTCTGGTTCCTGTGTTCCCTGGCCTCTCTCTGGTTCCTGTGTTCCCTGGCCTCTCTCTGGTGCCTGTGTTCCCTGGCCTCTCTCTGGTTACTGTGTTCCCCGGCCTCTCTCTGGTTACTGTGTTCCCTGGCCTCGCTCTGGTTCCTGTGTTCCCTGGCCTCTCTCTGGTTCCTGTGTTCCCTGGCCCCTCTCTGGTTCCTGTGTTCCCTGGCCTCTCTCTGGTGCCTGTGTTCCCTGGCCTCTCTCTGGTTACTGTGTTCCCTGGCCTCTCTCTGGTTCCTGTGTTCCCTGGCCTCTCTCTGGTGCCTGTGTTTCCTGGCCTCTCTCTGGTGCCTGTGTTCCCTGGCCCCTCTCTGGTTACTGTGTTCCCTGGCCTCTCTCTGGTTCCTGTGTTCCCTGGCCCCTCTCTGGTGCCTGTGTTCCCTGGCCCCTCTCTGGTGCCTGTGTTCCCTGGCCCCTCTCTTGTGCCTGTGTTCCCTGGCCTCTATCTGGTGCCTGTGTTCCCTGGCCCCTCTCTGGTGCCTGTGTTCCCTGGCCTCTCTCTGGTGCCTGTGTTCCCTGGCCTCTCTCTGGTGCCTGTGTTCCCTGGCCCCTATCTGGTTCCTGTGTTCCCTGGCCCCTCTCTGGTTCCTGTGTTCCCTGGCCCCTTTCTGGTTCCTGTGTTCCCTGGCCTCTCTCTGGTGCCTGTGTTCCCTGGCCTCTCTCTGGTGCCTGTGTTCCCTGGCCCCTCTCTGGTTACTGTGTTCCCTGGCCTCTCTCTGGTTCCTGTGTTCCCTGGCCCCTCTCTGGTGCCTGTGTTCCCTGGCCCCTCTCTGGTGCCTGTGTTCCCTGGCCCCTCTCTTGTGCCTGTGTTCCCTGGCCTCTATCTGGTGCCTGTGTTCCCTGGCCCCTCTCTGGTGCCTGTGTTCCCTGGCCTCTCTCTGGTGCCTGTGTTCCCTGGCCTCTCTCTGGTGCCTGTGTTCCCTGGCCCCTCTCTGGTTCCTGTTCCCTGGCCCCTCTCTGGTTCCGGTGTTCCCTGGCCTCTCTCTGGTTACTGTGTTCCCTGGCCTCGCTCTGGTTCCTGTGTTCCCTGGCCTCTCTCTGGTGCCTGTGTTCCCTGGCCTCTCTCTGGTGACTGTGTTCCCTGGCCTCTCTCTGGTTACTGTGTTCCCTGGCCCCTCTCTGGCTCCTGTGTTCCCTGGCCTCTCTCTGGTTATTGTGTTCCCTGGCCTCTCTCTGGTTGCTGTGTTCCCTGGCCTCTCTCTGGTTACTGTGTTCCCTGGCCTCTCTCTGGTGCCTGTGTTCCCTGGCCTCTCTCTGGTGCCTGTGTTCCCTGGCCTCTCTCTGGTTACTGTGTTCCCTGGCCCCTCTCTGGTGCCTGTGTTCCCTGGCCTCTCTCTGGTGCCTGTGTTCCCTGGCCTCTCTCTGGTTACTGTGTTCCCTGGCCTCTCTCTGGTGCCAGTGTTCACTGGCCTCTCTCTGGTGCCTGTGTTCCCTGGCCTCTCTCTGGTTACTGTGTTCCCTGGCCCCTCTCTGGTGCCTGTGTTCCCTGGCCCCTCTCTGGTGCCTGTGTTCCCTGGCCTCTCTCTGGTTACTATGTTCCCTGGCCTCTCTCTGGTGCCTGTGTTCCCTGGCCTCTCTCTGGTTACTGTGTTCCCTTGCCTCTCTCTGGTTCCTCTGTTCCAGAACCACCTACATTCAAGACACGATCATGGTGCATATCAAAGCAGTACACGGGAAGCATCAGCCATTCTGCTTCCACGGTAACAAGGCTGGGAACAGGCTAATAGAAGCTCGTGTGTCTATTGCCTGTGTGCCTACACCTTGGGTGTTTGCCAGATTGGGAGTGTTGGCATATGTTGGCATGGACCTGCGTGCTGGACATTAGTGCATTCCTGGATTTGGAGTGTGTAGGTTTAGCAAGAGATCCACTCGGATATCATAGTTTCTAGCCCACTCATAAATATTTGCGGACTTCACCTGTTTCTATTTTAGGAAGTATATCTCCGGAAACGAATTTATGAATATTATTTTCTATACATTAACTACAAAACTATACATACCATTTAATGAAAATCAAGCATAAATATCCAAAAAGTCATAATTACATAAACCAAATATAGGGGGTCCACGAATTGTTATGAGTGGGCTAGAGACTATGGTATCCGAGTGTACATCATACTATACATATTTAACAATATTAAGATCCTTTTGACGCTTTCCGTAGTTATGGTTACTAACTTTAATGATAACATTATATAATATTATAGCAAATAAGCTCTCACTCATCTCCCAGTTTAACACTGGTAAGAAAACAAAATGAAGAATTCATCATCCAATAATTTATAGGTAGACATAAATTTAAAGGAAAGCTAGAAAACAGAACTACGGTATATACGCACCGATATGGACTCAAATAATGTTCGTCAGTTGTTGGGAAACATGAATATGTTTTATTAATTAACTGTGCTTAGTTTTTCGTGATATATGTATGTTCTTCCTACCCAATAATTGGTTGTCTTTGTCAATGCCTTAAGGGGAGATTTCCACTTGAAGGACTTTTTTCTTGACCCCTTTCTCCCTCATGTCTAGCCCCATCGCTTTTGAAATTTTAAGACGTTTGCCCCATTAGTTTGGTGATTTTCAGAATTTCCACCCCATTCTGTTAATTTTAAGACCTTTCCTGCCATTTAGGCGTTGATTTTATCCTGGCGAGCGAAAGCGAGCCTGTAATTTAAGAGTAACCGGCCTTCGGCCGGGAAATTTTTCTACCGAAAAATGTACAAATTTATCTTCAAAGGGGGTCAAGGGGGTGACATTTTAAGATTGCTGGAGGAGTAGGAAACAAACTAAAAACCTCCCCTTAATGCCATAAGTTGATTTATTATCGTCATATTCATTCGCTTATGTTTAATTAATGTTAATCATTAATGTCTTTTCCGTAGGTTCTAACGATTTCACAAACACATTCACTCTTTTACAATAATTTAAAATGTTCTTCCCCTCATATTTTTTCTTTGCTTATACATACTGTCTACCCTTTACATTTCTGTTTCTATTCTTCAGATCTTCTTCTTTCCTTTGTTCTTGCTTCTCAAGCCGTTTCAATACTTGGGTCTTGTATTTCCTTGATGATATTGGTGAGCTGGAAAGTCTTTACTGCATCCGTGATCCTTCTTGTCCACCGGTCGCTGGGGAAGAGATGGCAGTGTTGTGGAGTATTTACTACGACCCTGTTTACTAGCACAGATTCTCCTGGCTGGCTTGCCATTTTTAGTGCATGAAAATAGTTGAACTTACATTCAGTCTCTGGCCAATCACAACACTGGACATATCACTGTTCCTTAGCCAATAAAAGGTATCTCTCATAATTATTACACTATGTTACATCACCCACAGAAAATGTCCACTCTCTGGCCAATGGTATAGCGACAGCATATATCTACCCTGTGTTATCGCTCGTATGTACTTGCTGTGGTATATTAATTGTTGAAAACTATTTATATGGGCCTGCTGCCACGACATTCTGCACAAATGAAAGCATGAAGGAGATCAATATGCTCGATATAAGTGAAGGAGATCAATATGCTCGATATAAGTGAAGGAGATCAATATGCTCGATATAAGTGAAGGAGATCAATATGCTCGATATAAGTGAAGGAGATCAATATGCTCGATATAAGTGAAGGAGATCAATATGCTCGATATAAGTGAATTTGTAACAGCGGCTTTAGAAACAAATCTGTGACACCAAGTAAGACTAGGGATAGTCTTAGGTCCTCTGTTCGCCGGCTAGACAACGCAAAGCATAATTCAGTGTCATATATGATATGCAGAAATATAACATAGAATGGCATAACGATGGAAGCACATCCACGGAAGATTCTGTGCTCCAAATATACATGTAAATTTGTTTCCCATGTGATAATACTTACATTACGCTAGCAGCTCACCTCGGTTGTCTTGTCGAGCTTATCAATTGAATATACCTATCCAAAGTTATTGTTAAACCAAGAAAACATACCTATCATTATCCACAGCTACCTTACCTTACATAATGTAATATAAAACATTTTTAAAACAATATTTAAGTAGTTTGGTGGTGGTTAAAATATGAAACGATTCATCATCAGGTTTAAAAGTTAAGGATATCTTGAAAAAGTGTTGTTCCTTATCCATGCAGGATAGCAGTGCCTCAAACAAGATATTCATAATGATAGACCATTACTGTAGATTTATGAGGAACAGTAGTAAACATGCAAATGAAGTATAGTATATCTTGTGTGTGTGCGACACTATAATGATTAATTGCACATTTTATTTGTCTGAAGTTGTACATATGTTATCTTTCATAAAAATATGCTACGTATGTTTGTTGTTTTCCCAGTGAATACACATCAAATGAAACATTGTGTTTCGATAATTTTTTATGTTTCGCATTCTTCGTTTTTTTCTGATAAACATAGGTTTAAAGCAAATCAGATTGCATAACTATATAATTGTTCTCCTTATGTACTAAAAACAGTCATTACAATTCCTACGTTAAATAAATATGTATATATGTTTTATGAATTAATTTATAAACGAGTGCCAAGCGGGTGAGAGCTGCGGAGCAAATCGAGGTGTTCTTTTATATGGAAATCCAATTTGAGCCTTTATAACGATAAATGTCAGGCCAGTATGCAAGTGCAAGGATACTAAAATAATTTAGTGTCTACTCCTTATAAATAACTGTTTAATAGTTTAGCAGATTTTTATTATTATCTATCTATTACCGGACACTGTGATCCCCCAAGGGGTGGCCTCGAACGAATCGTCTCATGTACCTCTGTTCCCAGTCAGTTGACGCCCCTCCTCCCATCCAGCACCACCTTCATGCATATTTTTCTTAACTCTATCCTTCCACTTCTCTCTCGGTTTTTCCTCTCCCTCTTTGTCCTTCCACCTCACTCTCGTACACTCTCTTAGTCATTATCGCACTTCCCATACATTCCACATGGCCGAACCATCTTAAAGTGTTTCTTTTCATACTTTCCAGCACATCTACATCCACACCACACCGCTCTCGTACTTCCTCATTCGTCTGTCAATCGCTCAATGTTACTCCGCACGCACTTCTCAAGCAGCTCATTCCCACCCATCTTACTCTTGGTTTGTGCCTCTCCAACAAGGTCCCTACTTCACCCCCTATGTCAATGTCGGGAGTACCACACTATCATGCAAGGAATTCTTTACTTCCATGCTGACCACCCTATTTCTTGTTACTGCTTTCAACGTTCCTACAACCCTCTTCCTCTGTTGCACCCTCTCCCACACGTCTTCATCCATAGTCCCATCTTTACTCAAAACACTGCCCAAATACTTAAATGAGCTGACATTCTCCATAGCCTGACCATTCAACCCCACCTCACACTCTGTGACTGCACCCCTTTCAAAGACCATAACCTTACACTTCCCTGCATTTACCTTCAAATTTTGCGACTGTAGCATAGTTCACATCTAGCATAATAATATTCAGTCAGGTAATAATATATCACTCCACTTCTCCCCTCTCTCACTGTGCAGGAAAGTAGGGGTAAAAGTTATGCTACACTTTCATAATGATTTTCTTTACAGTTTACTTATAGTTTATAGACGGAAACAAATAGAGAAAACACCAGTGATTGACTTCTTTCTCTCTCTCGAAAATATTATCTAGATTTCTTAAGGAATTGTGTTTCTCCTTCTTTATTTTGTGTCATCCTATGTAAAAGCTGAACAGTTGCAATACTGAATTTGAATCCACAAAATAATACGCATACATCCTGATCTATGTATGGGAGACATACATCCACCGGTTAGAAATTAGTGAGACTTGTAGAAGAAAGAGCCCATTATGTATTGACAATCAAACACATTTACCGGCTACCGCCATTCGGTTGTATTCCGATAGAGAAGATTATATATGTTATTAATAAACACAACAATTATAGAGCCATATGGTTAAATACATGATAACGCAAATACGTGGACAAAACGAACATTTCAGCCACATTCCAATCCCTGACAATGAATATGGACCAATGCAGAGGTTATCTTTGTCTGTATTCCAAATAGCAACCATGTACAGCTACTGACAAATGTTCGTGAACTCTTGCGATTTTCTTTATGCAAATATATCCATGTAGATCAAATCAGCTAAATAATTATAAATACATATGTGTTTATTAATGCATACCTGATTTGATCAGAACGTCAATCTAAATGGATATAATTGCATAAACCAATTAGTTAGAGCTAACAAACAATTGTTAGTAGCTGTAAAATACTGGGCAGAGGTGTGCCTGTTCTAGGTTGTAGTTATGTGATGAATATAGCATTATCCAGCTAACATATCTGTATTCTCAAAATAATAAAGTGTTACAACAGTATACAAAATATTGCGAACAACAACGTACACAATTATTTTTAGCGAGGCTGTTAGTTTATAAGTACAATGAGAGATGACATAATTTTACTGTATGTGTGTTTGACTCATCCCACTTGAATTTTGATTTGAACTAGGCGAGGGTTTGATTACATAATTATTTTTATCTAAGCATGTTTTGAAGATCGATATTAGTGATGTATAGGATGTCTAAAAACGCGGATGTGGATTCCGATGGGAATACCAATATTACTATTTTCCGGATGCAAATGCGGATACTCAATTATATTTTATCGGATGCGGATGTCTGATGACTACATCCTCGCGGATGCGGATTTTTTCTTCTTGATCTTGTGTATATATATATATATATATATACTGTATATATATATATATATATTCCCAAGTTTCATATTTGCGTATGAAATAATACAGTGGTACTATTACACCGTTGTGCAATGTTTAATGAATACAACCAATCACTAGTGAGAAGTGAGAACTTGTAAAAACGGACGCTTGGCTGCCGTTTACATCTCATTTACGGTATCATTTTTATATTTTGTGTAACCTTTCTCTGCATTCGCTTAGGTTCACCAATATAATTTACATAGTATGGTGACCGAAACTGCAAGCAGTACTTCAAGATAGGTGAGAATAACAAGTCATATAACTGTAGAATAGTTTGTATTTATTTAAATTTGAATGACCTAAGCAATCAAACTTCTATATTCGCCTTTTTTAATTCATCTGAAACCTGAACGTGGGACTTTTAAGTCGCTAGATACTACACACAGAATATATAGTTATGATGATAGGCCATTACTGCAGATATATTAGGTACATTGATAAACATAATTACGAAGTGTGGTTTATCTTATGTGTAGGAGACATTTTGTTTATATCTATGATGTTTAATTGCTTGTGTTCTTTGTATAATGTACTTATTTTCTCGTTCATAACATTATGTTACGTTGCGTCGCTTCATATCAACAAAATATACTGAACATGATGTAAACCGACTCATGCGCAGGTATATTTGTTTCTGTGTTATTCTTTAATATTTTGTGTCATGCCCCAGCGAAGGTTTGAACCCAGGCCAGTAGTGCAGCACTCCAGCATCTAACCAACTAGACCACTGAGGAGCTTAAAAGTAATGGCTTCATTTGACAAGTAGAGCCTTAATAAATTAATATTCATATTAGATATTATCACTATCTATCTATCTATCTATATACTCAGGCCCAATCCCCACTTTTCCTATTTTTTTATTTATATTCTCACAGAAACACATTTCCTCTTTATATGGGTTTATTTACTCTTTCCCTGAGAGGATTTGGGCCCTAATTGACCTTCATTCCCTGCACATTTTCATACATAAACAAGAGCCTGAACGTAATACAATGATAATAACATTATATCTTTGAAAGTATAGTATTACAATTTTCTAATGACTCCTGAATAATTTCTGTATGCCGTCTGGATGTCGCCAAAATCACAAAACATTAATGGTTTTGACCTGATTTCGCTAGTCTAACACTGCATTGATGTGACAGACATCTGACATTACGTTAGTGCGGACCCAGTCTTGGTGTGTGACGGAAAAAGTGGTCTGAATTCTCTTGCCTCACTCCCAGGACACATAATAAGACGATTACGCAACGAAGGAGTTAATACTACAAGTAATTATAATGTAAAACTTGCAATATAAACAAACCAAAACTTGAACGATACGAGATAAATGCAAAAGAACTAATCAAAATACCTATTTGGAAATAACGCTTAACCCGTACAGCCCCAGCGACGCGTCTGACGCGTCGGCGATGTATGTAACGCACAGCCCCAGCGACGCGTCTGACGCATCACCCTAATTGCGCCGACCGTAACCTCAGGTGTAGCCACTCAAGAGGGCTCAGATTTGTATGGGAACTGTGTACGTATCCCACGCAACCGTGCCGATGGTTGAAAACTCTCAAAGTCCACGTGCGTGCGCGTGAGCGCGCAATAACCTGTTTTTTTGGGGTAATTGCCTTCAATTTTTTACTCTTGTAAAATACGTTTTCGGGGGCTCTGTAGGACCATTCTTTAAGCTTTTTGAGCGGTTTTTCGTGGTTTTTCCTTCATTCCTAACCCATTCGCTATTGTTTCTGGAATAAAAAAAAATTTTGAAAACCGGCCGGGTTCTGGTGAACAAACATTACAAAACTAGCCGGGGCTCCACGGGTTAATAAAATAAAAGAACATAATCCACCACATAGGGTGTACACAACTACATGAGCAAATCAAATTGGTTCCCAAGCAAACTGATCGCACATATAACAATGCACCATCGTCATGTTCAACGAATTTAGTCAATTTGGGAAGTAATAACATAAACAAGTAAACATAACAATACAAAAAGAATGACAATGACAAAACGTTACAGTAAAGAATCCACTTCTGTAATGGATAGAATAAAACCTGCTAGAGATAGGGAATGTCTTGAAAAGTTAAATGAGTGAAGGTACTATTTGCAACCGAGGTTTGAGGGAAGGTGATATTACAGTAACTGAAACTGTTACTTATATGAATATATCCCAACTGGCACTAGCGGAATTGGCCAATGGGAATTTGAGATACAAGGGTGCCAGATAACAGGCAAAGACAGTGTGTGGATTGTTCTATCTTTTACATTAAGTATTCGTGGAGTCCCAACTAAGGGGAACAACAAGTTACTATGGTATAACTTCTTATGCAGTTGAATGGCAGGCTTGACTTTACTAGGTGAGCAAACAATGGAAATCAAGAGGAAGATTCCTGGGATATTTTTCTCGTTGCTGAATGTCTCAATGCTTACTTTGAGAGAGGAGTTACCCTCAGGGTGGTTTACCACTGAGTGTGACCTATAAGCGTTTCGCTGGGCTTGCCTCGAGAGAGTGTCTCGTCAAGTCTGAACTCAGGGTAGTATACCACTGACTGTAACCCAAGAGAGTGCCTCATTAATCTTGTCTCAAGAGAGTGTTTTGTTGAGGATGACTCAAGGAAGTGTCCCGTCAAGTCTGACTCGGACTAGTATACCGATGAGTGTGACTCAAGAGAGTGTCTCATTGCGCCCAACTCGAGAGTGTGTCATCAAGTCTAGGTGGGGTGTAGCTGCCGACCTCTTCAAAATAAAGGATTGGTCCCAAGTTAGTGATCTTATCAGATTGGTTTGGTCCCAAGGCTGACCTTCATACCAAATATCTTAATTCTCCGGTGTATCATACAATTTCTGCCTTCCTTGCTGGTACTGTAAGTGAGTGGAAGAAGGGCTTCTATATTGATAAGGGTTATTACAGAGGAATAAATTGACTTAGAATGGTGCCATATGTATATTATATTTAGTTAGAGAGAGAGAGATGAAAGAGTGAAATGTGCAAGAGAGAGTGGAAGAGGTTGGTGAAGGACAAAGTATGTGTGGTGTATGTGTCTGACGGAGAAAAAAAAAAATCAGGGTATTGGCTATAATCTTCATATGGTTCCTCTTTTTGTCTTCTTTCTTCTTTGTGTGTTGTTGTTATTGTTGTTGGCACCTATGGTAGATGATTCTTCTCATTAATTGCATCTCTCATATTACTGATCTCTCTCTGTCTCTTGTTTGCCATGGACACAGCCCGATGCAGTTGGTCTGCGCATGTACGGATTTGTAGTTGAAAATGGCTTCATGGGTGTCTTGCATAAAGCTTCTCTGGGGCGACATCTGAGGTGACATGGCTGAGTTAAAATTACAGATTACAAATTACGAAGAGCGTCTTAGAGAATTAAATCTATTTCCTTTAACCCAGCGCAGATTAAGAGGTGACTTAATTCAAGTGTTCAAAATCATCAAAGGCATCGACAATATGAACTGTAGTAAGTACTTTACTATCGACCAATCTAATTACACACGGGGAAACGGTTGCAAAATTATTGGTAAATCTAACTCACACGAATCTAAGAATTTCTTCTTCAATCGAGTTGTCAACTTGTGGAATGGGCTTCCCCGAGACGTTATAGACTGCAGCACCGTTGATTCATTTAAACTCCGCCTAGACAAATATCTCGCATCAAACCCGCGACTGAGTGCGTTTGTAAATGAATAACTTTATTTTATCCTCCCCTCAGTTACTAACCCATCTGTCCCCTACTAACTTCCTAATCCTGCCACGGACATTAGTTCCCTTTCCAATGTTCCCTTACCCACTCTAAACCACTGTTTGGACACCTGATCCTCAGTGTTTTGGAGGACAAGCAGCCTAGAAGGGTCACTAGACCTGTTGTTGCTTGATTTCCTTTGTACTTTGTACTGATATTATGAAAATATATTGTGAGTTAAACCAAGCAATACTAAATATTGATGGTCATACCACAATGTCTCTGATCGCATGAGTTATCTTTGTATTACTTAATAACTTATGGTGAAAGACATAATCTGATTTCACTGTTGGAAAGAGCGTGAACAATACTTATTATATCATATAAAATAATCAATAGTCATCAATGATAATATGAAAATAAGAAGAGTTGAAATCTGAAGAACGATGAAATAATATATTCGGGAACAATTTTCACTATGATAATGCAATGTTTTGTGCTATTCGGTTATGTTATAGAATGGGCTCTCTTCTTTCTTTTCATATACTGTATAACACATTCCAATAGAAACGATTATTGTGGGTTAAAACAGCGCTTATTTATGTGTTTGATGGCGCGGTCAACCTGAAGTAATGGTCAGAGTGGTGAGTAATGCAACGAAAGTTAATAACTTATCACAGAGCCTGAGAGAGTTAATATTTCCTGCAGGTTGCCTTTCCTTCGAGTGTAATGAATGTACAGTATAGACATCCTGCAGCGCTGTGACATCAAGGAAGATTGTCAGGAGGGCGAAGACGAGCACGATTGTGGTGGCTTCTGAATCATAGATATACAGTATATATATAAGATCATGTAAATTCAGGCAAAATATTTTAGGTCTGACTTTTGATAGGTACGGTTATTGGGTACCTAGGGGATCAGGCAAGAAATATACATTTATGGGTTCAATCCGGGAAGGTATAATATTTGTAATTGGTGATATGTAGGGCCCTGGATTATACTGTATAAAAAGTAACGTTGGACACAATAGCTTGATCTATAGACTTCAGATCTACAGTATATAGAAAGTCAACTTGGTTAATTCACACTCCGGGACAATACAAATCGATATAGTCTATAGTATATAGTCCGATGACTATTATACTTTTACTATTGTTAATTGATGCATTTATTATTTACGTTTTTGTTACCCACATACATTTTGTATTGAGGTTATACCGGTTGTGTATTGTAAGACCAGGTTGCCACTCCGTTCAAAATGTGTTCATTCTCTGTTGGCTATTGTGAGCGGCACAACAGGTTCCCATTCAAACAAACCAAAGGCGCTGTTCGTTCCAAAGACTTTGTGTTTTTTCTAACAAAGTGGATTTTCCTTGGTTTAGCATGAAACAAATTTGTCGAAGCATCGTATATAAATTGGCTCCTTGAAAAGAAACATATGATCATTGTTTCTGGCAGTATACTTTTAATAACTTTATTTTAATACAATATGCAGACTCATGTATAATATACTGTATATGTATATATATATATATATATATATATTTTTTTTAATACATACGAGGTTGAAAGAAATTACAATGTCTGCTTTGGAAATTCTATTATTCAAGGTTTCTAGGTCTCTGATGAGTTTTCGCTGGGTGGCAGGAAGTAGATGAATGAGGTTAGCAAAATTGATGGTGGTACAGGGTTACATTAATGTACATGATGATACAGGATATACGACGCGTTTCACTGGACAACCAGCATTATCAAGAAGGATAGAATGATATAAAAGGTAAACAGGAGGGGTATATACAGTATAGAGGGTGTAGGATCAGAGGAGGCGAAAATCAGGGGGCAAAAGTCTGCTATTGGACTGCCACATGTGTTTGTAAATTTCATTAATCGATTTTAGGAGTATGGTTGGTTGTTGGAAGGAACATAATAATTGATATTGGTTCAGGAGTAATTTATCGAGAGGACTTCCCTAAGTGGTTAAGGCCCCATTAATTGCTCTTTCCATTCACATATGCATAGCCTACGTGAGTTGCAGTTGGGATGTGTGTACAAGCTTAGATTGATATGCAGGATTCGAAGTTGCATAATAAATCGTAGGCAGTGTCCACCAACCTTTAACTGTCTTCGTGGTGCGATGTATAAGGTGTTGATTTTCGGTGTGAGCATCCTGGGTTCGAGTCCACGGACTGCCACATGTGTTTGTAAATTTCATTAATCGATTTTAGGAGTATGGTTGGTTGTTGGAAGGAACATAATAATTGATATTGGTTCAGGAGTAATTTATCGAGAGGACTTCCCTAAGTGGTTAAGGCCCCATTAATTGCTCTTTCCATTCACATATACATAGCCTACGTGAGTTGCAGTTGGGATGTGTGTACAAGCTTAGATTGATATGCAGGATTCGAAGTTGCATAATAAATCGTAGGCAGTGTCCACCAACCTTTAACTGTCTTCGTGGTGCGATGTATAAGGTGTTGATTTTCGGTGTGAGCATCCTGGGTTCGAGTCCACGGACTGCCACATGTGTTTGTAAATTTCATTAATCGATTTTAGGAGTATGGTTGGTTGTTGGAAGGAACATAATAATTGGTGGAGGGGTATTCTAGGAGTGTTAGAGAGAGATCCGCGTCACGCAGGCGCACTGGATGCGGGAAGGTGGTGGTTGGTTGGCGGGGTCGAAGCTGATTGGCTGCGTGTCGAGGGGCATGGGCTAAGCTGCGTAGTACGTGTGGCGCCGGCAGAAGACGAAGCTGAAGGAGGTAGCGCGGGGGGCTGCGTCAAGGGCACCGGGGGGCGAGGGGGGGCGTTAGGTCCTGTAGGATAGTGCCTTTTGGCAGAAGGAAGGATCTGAAGGTCCAGAGTTTGGACCTTCCCGCATCCAGTGCGCCTATATATACCCTTCCTGTTTACCTTTTATATCATTCTATCCTTCTTGATAATGCTGGTTGTCCAGTGAAACGCGTCGTCGTATATCCTGTATCATCATGTACATTAATGTAACCCTGTACCACCATGAATTTTGCTAACCTCATTCATCTACTTCCTGCCACCCAGCGAAAACTCATCAGAGACCTGGAAACCTTGAATAATAAAATTTCCAACGCAGAAATTGCCATTTCTTTCAACCTCGTATGTATTAAAGAAAATTTATTACCTGGCTTTACTAACGTATATGTATATATATATATATATATATATATATATATATATATATATATATATATATATATATATATATATATATATGTATGAATATATATACTCAGACATATACCCAATAGGTGAGGGTGGCCAACTCGAAACAAACAGAAACAACATTTGAAGTGCTAATTCTTAGGGTCCGGGAGCACTTTTGCATTCCTCGCCCTTTACTCTGTCTCGTTTAGTAGGTGAATTACACTAGCCTTATGAGGGTCCTGGCCAAGTGGGCTAGTATAAAATAAACACCTCAACAACAACAGTAGGTGAATTTTACAAGGGGACGAAAATTCCTAGCCCCCTGCCCCTACAAGGAAAATTAGGACAGTAAAAGAGACAGGCAGGAGCGTCTAAGGCTGGGTAGAGGATGCCAAACCTCACTCTGGATAGGACCAGCCCTCCCATTTTAACGAAAGGAAATCCTTTCTATCTATCTATTGCCGGACGCCGTGATCACCGAAGGGGATTGCATTAGATTAATGAGAATCCAAAACCTACGGTATTTTCAGTTGCATAAATGACAAAAACGTTTGTACAACAATTATAGGTAAAATATGGCGAGATAAAGTGAAGGTCTCACACTATGGCGCAGTGAAGGTAACGTGGTGTCAAAACAAAGTCTTAGTTTACTAATTAAATGGTAGGAAAACTACTTTCGTAAAATGTACCATTTGAATCATACGACGCGTTAGATAAAACAAGATACATAGACTAACAGGTATGTTCACTTTGGCCCAAATATTCGTCCCGCGCGCGCCTGACGTCACTAGGTGATTTTTCAGTAGGGTTCACCAGGTGAGGAGCGGTCCAGTCCCGTCCCGACCTCTGGCCAGTTCAGGTCAAGGCTTGGGTCCCGGTCCAGTGAACCCACTCCAGCCATTAGACTTAGATCTCCATGCTGCCTCCAGTGTTACGACCGGGGCTCGTATAAAACAAGGGCTCTTAATCAATGGACTAGAAAGGCACACAGCCACAACGGTAACACTAGATCCAACCCCTGAACTTATAATGCCGGCGCACAAAAACACCTATACCCTCCAGAGTTAAATCTGCGATAATGGGGTATCCTATAACTCAGTATAAGTGCACTACTACTACAGGCCGATGATCTCCGATACAGCCTGATCACAACAACATACAATTACGGTAATAAGGTATACTAGGAAAAGATAGAGATCTTAATTAAATCACTGCAATGATTTAATGCAAACTAGAAGAAGGTATATTTAAAGTTACTCTAAGCAATAATGAACTGTCACTCCTATACTAAAGAAAGTGAACGAAAGTCCCACAGCATCGAGCAGGAATCTTCTGAAGAAAGTCTGATGCTGGGGTAAGATGATCGTATCGGATTTTGAACTGTAGTATAAAGCAGGAACAGGATATGACAATTGTAAGGACATATAGGGTTAACTGGCACGGGAATAATAATAACTGCGCAATAGTAGGAACTCAAACAGCAAAAGAAGTACTTCCTCATCAACGAAACAGCCTACTAGGGTTGTGCAACTCAACAACAACCTAGACTAATAAATGCTGTGAATAATAATGCATACATAACAGAAAGAGTTTATAATCTAAATCTGGTGTCTGCTAGGCGAATAAAGTCTAGCTGGGATGTAGTAGGCTAGGAAACAATGGCTGAGCAAGTGGCTCGTAGCCTAGCGAAGTCCTTAAGGCTGTGCGGCCAAATTACGTTAATTGACGGGGTGCTCTCTTGAGAGATCCAGATTGCTAGTATCTGGTTCTCTCCTGGCGACCATCTCAAAGTCAAAGCAAACGAGTTAGCACAGTGTTGGGTGGCAGAGGCAAAAGCCCTCACTCGCAACACAGTGCTAAACTCACAAGGTACACAGTCAGAAAGACCACCTAGGCTTCCCACGTCTCCGTTGCGATTGTACAGGTTCAACAAAACCTAGTACACATCGGAAATCACAACACCAGTAGCCTTATCCCAGTCTAGCATTAACCCTTAACTGTCGGCGCGCAACATAAGTCGAGTTAAATAAAGCTGGACTATGTGGCGGCGCTCGACATAGGTCGTGTGGCAATTTCAGCACGTAATGTTGCTGAGAGAGAGAGACAAGTGGTGGCAGGAGAGTAGCGAGCGTATGACTGCTCCAGACCACCGCGGCGAACCTACTGACACGAATCCCACCTCCTCCCTCCCTCTCTCTCGCTATATACGGAATTGTATGGGGAAAGTGCCTAATTACATGCTTTTTACACTCGCGTTGCACGGTTATTGCAAGAAAACTAGCCATCATAAAAGGATCGTTATGGTGTCATTCGAAAGCTCTGTTTATGCCCTTTCAGGGATAGATACTTGTATTACGTTCTGGGTCTTATTTAGGCATGAAAATGATCACGTAAACAGCCCTATTTTGGCTAAAAACACCCCGCTGGGCGGTACATATAAATAAACCGCCTAGGCCGCTAATAAGGTGTTAAATCCCCCAGCAGACCACCAAGATACAGGAAGGGAGACACCGTGTGTCGAACCTCTACAGACAAAAATAGTAACCCTTCCAAAATGCCTAACTAAACATGTGTTATCTGAGAGCTTCAGCATATAATACGATGGCTGATATATGAAATCGTGCAGAACCAAAGGGAAGTTATGATATTAAATAGAGTAGAAGAATAAGAGGTAAGAGGTTGAGAGAGAGAGAAAGTGCTCTATAGGTAGAAGTCGGGAGACAGGTGGGCAAGGGACATGTGAAGGGTATGCTAGTCAGGAAAGCTCTGAGGAAGGTAGCTCCTCGGGACCCCTCCAGGATCACACACAAAGGCATGGTGGTCAGCCAATCACAGGCTGCTACGTCACCAGGCAGCAGGGCTGCAGAAGGCGCCAGGAACCACCAGCCAATCAAGAGGCGTGAGACGGCAGGCGCGCGAGCCTACAAAGCGAGGGGGGAGGCAGCACATATATACGTATGCACACACTACCACCCCACTGCCTATATTATTCTCTCTCCTTAACTATATACAATGCATCCTATGTTCAACTCATGATATAAAATGCTTCCCGTTGTCACAGACGAAAATAAAGACCTCCACGGGACTGTCTGTAACAACACGAACACTATGAAAGAAAGAACAACATTGTAGATAGACTGTAGCCAAATACCTTGCCCTGGCGAGTGTTAGCGAGTGGCCAAGCGAGCGGCTGAGCCCACGGGGCGTTCTGCTGAGCTGCAGGCGTCACACCCCACCCAAGATATTAGACGCTCAACCATGAGCTCTATATCTGACAAGCAGAACCCCGATAAAACTCGGCACCCCTAACCACTTCGCAACAAAGAAGACAAAGCTCAGTTCTCATCAAAAAAAATTACAACCCCTCCCAACACAATAACTCAATTCATACTGTTATGCTCCTAGAGCGAGATTCTAATAGCCCAGCCTTCTGAAAGAAGTACAGGTTCGACTCAGAACTTCAGCTATAACATACTTAACAAATTTAACTATTAAAGAAAGAGTTTTTTATAGAATTTTCATTTTTAATATGTTTTTGGCAGCTGCACTTACAGGGGCAAGCCAATTTTACTCCACTCTCAACACACACTGACTGAACGGCGAGGGTTCTCCTGCAAACAAACCCTCCCGTAACAAACAATCAGCCAAAACATTATCAGTGCCCTTAGCATGCCACACATCCAACTTGTGTCCCGGCAGCAAAACAACACCTGGCACTGATAAACTGCCCAGTTCATCACAAGACTGGCATTTCTCTTCGCTCTTTCCGGCAACGGGGCCTGCCAAAAGCCTTTCACTAGTTCTACCTTCGTGATAGGCGATGCAGCCCCGAGGCGGTCTATGGTGTCGTCAACTCTCGATAAGGTATAGGCGTCTGTCAGGGATAATACACACACACTCTCGCAATCAACACACTCACTGATCTTGCCACTTAACACAGGTTGCAAAGTTACAGGCAACGACCACTCACGACATTCCTTCTCCCTCAGACCCTTGGGCAATGGATAGATGTCTGTCAGGGATAATGCACACACACTGATCTTGCCACTCAACTCAGGTTGCAAACTAACTGGCAACGACCACTCACAATATCCTTTATCCCTCAGACCCTTTTTCCCACATGTCGTGTAGCTCTGTTTTCACGACAGGCTTTTTAGCAGGATTTATACGGTAGGGAATTAAACTGAGCCTCGCACTGTCTCCAGCCTCCATGTCGGATTCTACCCCGTACATCATGCATGGAGAAGTAACAAACATGCGGATGCACTGCCCCAGCCTAGTAAACAACTTATCTCGCAGAACATGCCTAGTACCCTCCCACAACCCAGCCGAGACCGCAGCTTCTAACCTGTAGTCTCCCTCCTTCTCCAACTTCGTCCCTAGAACAGCCAGGTCATGAGAGGGACAATCAGTACCACCTGTGCAGTCACTCCCATAGTTCATTATTGCTAAGGCTTCCCCGCCGATACCGTACATGTGCACCCCCGCATTCCTTACGACTACATCTGCCTGCGAAGCATCACCGCTTTTAGCGACATGGCAAGATACAGTCGGTCTATGGTAGGGCTGTTGCATTCGACTAGAGCAGCATTGGGAGGCTATGCGACGACCGGGCACTTGTATGCCACAGCCAACCTTACCAATCTGCGCAAAGTCCTCCTTTTGACCACCACCCTTGGCAGCCATGGGTCGACCTTGACCTGATAACCATGTCCAAGCCTCATCGCCCACCTTGAACCACCGAAACAACAAGGCTAACGGTCTCCCAACATTCACATGACCTGCCCGCGGAACATCTTGCACCGCCTGAGTTGTGAGGCTCAGGGGCTCGGCACGACCAGTGGGGTATGAACCGAGCTGGTGCTGGAGCGCTGCACACTGCTGCTCAGGCAGGTGCTCTAGCGCTTCCACAGCCACCAGACTCGTGTCCCCCGCCCACTGCTCCGCCGAGACATGACAATCCCTACTCTCCTCCACCTGTGCCCTACTGCCCCGCTCTCCTTCTCCACCTTGGCCGCTGCAGACCAACGCAGGGATATTAGGCTGCTCAGGTGTTTGCCTCACAAACTCCTCCAACAGGTTCACATGATATGTTTCCCCGTCCTCGTGTTTGATCTCGACAGCACCATTACCACACTTCAGAACTTCCGGATCCTCCAACTGCAGTTTACAAATATCTGAGGGAACCAACTTGTCTAGATGCTTCCGAAGCAACCCAAGTCCTCCCCCAATATCAAACTGAGCAACCCTTTCTTCTCTCGGTGTGTAACGTTGCTGCCTCGGAGTCTCTTCCTGCCCTACCTCCTCACTAGCTGTGACAGGTCCTGGGGCTTCTCCAGACTCCAACAATGGTGCCAATACTGAGTCGCCAAGAAGCGCTGCTGGTACTAAACTCTCCAAACTTTTACCAACATTAGCCGTCTTCTTCCGACCGTTCCTCCGTTGATCAGAAGACTGAGGAATAGGCTGTGACACTTTGGATGCAAGAGGTCCAGTAACAACGCACGCCATAGGTTGTACTTGACACTTCTCTACCCACTCCTGTTCCTCCCTACTCACGTCGGCCGGCTTCTCGGCAACGACTAAGGGTGAAACCTCAGAAGTAGGCACCGCAAAGTCGTTGCCGAGAAGGAGGTCGACGTCCCCAATAGGCAAGTTCTCCACAACACCCACATCCAACTCTCGTGTCACACCATCCACCTCCAGTTCCATCCTGACCAACGGGTATGACTTGACAGCATTGATACCCTGCACCACAACCACCCGTGCCGCGTTTATTGGTCTACCAGTAAAGTTCTTCATTAAAGTCTGAGAGGCACCCGTGTCTCGCAACAGCTCAACTCCATGCTTCTTACCAGCCCACCTCACGCAGCCATGCCCTCGATGGTCACAAAAGACATCGCGGACAGGGTTCGAGCCTTCCGGATTCTTCTCCACTGGCTGTGTCTCAGCCTCTGACGTTATACCCCGGGCAAACTCAGACGACTTCGGGGACACCCCAATGTTGCGAGCCAAAGACACAACTGCATTAGGTAGCTTGCTTGGACAGGCTCTTGCAAAATGCCCCTTCTCATGACAATGAAAACACTCTAACTCCCCCTTGGGCTTCCCTTGAGGTGGGGAAGGGCCCTGACCCTTCTTAAACAGGATGGTATTAGGTTTATGGTCAGACTTAGTATCGTTGCTCTTGTTGTAATGGTTATATGGTGTATCACTGACTCAGGGGGGTGGAGTGTTGTGCCCCTTGTTACCTGCATCATTCCGTTGTGCAGATCCGCACCCACGAATCAGTGACATCCGAAGGTCAGCCATCTCAGCTGCCTCTTGAAGAGTTTTCGGGTTCTTTTCCTTAAGATTCAACGTCAGATCGCCGCCCGTACACTTAAATAATTGTTCTAGAAGCATCAGCTGTTTCAACTCCTCAAACGTCGATGCCTTCTCAGAACGCAGCCAGTTTCTAAATGCATCGGACAGATCCCGGGCATGCTCAAGAAAGGTGCACTCACGACCCTTCGTTACACCCCGGAACTTCAATCTGTACATCTCTGGTTGTAACTCATATGCCCGCAGGACAGCTTCCTTCAATACCTCGTAATCGATGCACGACTCCAAGGGCAACGCATCATATGCCTTGAGTCCTTTGCCAATCAATCTAGAGGAAACAAGGGCTGCCCACTTAACCTCGGGTCATTGGTGCTCCCGGCACTTCTTCTCAAAACGCATAAAAAATTCAGTGACACCCGACTCATCAAATACAGGGACCAACTTGAGGAGGTGCGACAAAGACTGATCAAGACCTCAATTTTCAGAACCGAGACGCTGCCCTGTCGACTCCACCCTAGACTTCTCAAGATCTTTGTCTGCACAGTACATGGCCTTTCTCTCCTCAGACTGAATCCTGGACATCTCAATCCCAGATTCATGCCTTCGTTGCTCAAGCTCATATCTGGCCCTTCTCTCCTCAGCCTGAATCTTAGCCATCTCAAACTCCCGCTGCTGCTGCTCAGATTCCCGCTTCTGCTGCAGCTGCATCTTAGCCATCTCAAGCTGGAAGAGCATATCTGCAGTTAAACCTTGAGGAGGAGGAGATGCGACAATTGGAGACTCACCCAAGTGCAAACCACGCTGCCAGTGACTATTGGCCTGCGGGATCGTAACCGGCTCTGGAGCCCGAGGGGGCGCCATGGTAGGAGTCGAGTGGAATGGGGGCTGGGCCGAAAGTGCCCCAGCTCCCGCTCCACCCGAAGCCCCACGCACCCCGCCGAGCACACAGGCCACCAGGTCACCTCTCGACATGCTGCTTGTGCCCACATGCCCCATGACCATGGCCAAACACTGGAGACCATACCGATCAATCCCCGACACCCGGTCAACAGTAATAGGTATCTCCAGAAACTTCCTTGCATCCTCCTCACTAGTTATTACTCTCATGTCCTCTAACAAACCCAGCCTCTGCACCTCAGAGCCTGCTTCCCGTACTGTGTCCTCACTGTACACTGATCCGTCGTCCGACATAGTGTCCACCGAAAATTCTCAACGTTTATAAAAAAAAAAAGTTCCTAAACTCTTATGCAGCACTATTCACTCAAAAATATAAGATGGTCGAAGACTCTTAAGTGTTATACTACTTGCTAAAAAAAAATCCACGTGTCCACTATATTCCTTTAAACAAAAACAAATGACTGCTGCAATATTTCTCTAAGTTCACAAAATCCTAAGCAAGGTCGCCATTTGTTATGACGACCGGGGCTCGTATAAAACAAGGGCTCTTAATCAATGGACTAGAAAGGCACACAGCCACAACGGTAACGCTAGATCCAACCCCTGAACTTATAATGCCGGCGCACAAAAACACCTATACCCTCCAGAGTTAAATCTGCGATAACGGGGTATCCTATAACTCAGTATAAGTGCACTACTACTACAGGCTGATGATCTCCGATACAGCCTGATCACAACAACATACAATTACGGTAATAAGGTATACTAGGAAAAGATAGAGATCTTAATTAAATCACTGCAATGATTTAATGCAAACTAGAAGAAGGTATATTTAAAGTTACTCTAAACAATAATGAACTGTCACTCCTATACTAAAGAAAGTGAACGAAAGTCCCACAGCATCGAGCAGGAATCTTCTGAAGAAAGTCTGATGCTGGGGTAAGATGATCGTATCGGATTTTGAACTGTAGTATAAAGCAGGAACAGGATATGACAATTGTAAGGACATATAGGGTTAACTGGCACGGGAATAATAATAACTGCGCAATAGTAGGAACTCAAACAGCAAAAGAAGTACTTCCTCATCAACGAAACAGCCTACTAGGGTTGTGCAACTCAACAACAACCTAGACTAATAAATGCCGTGAATAATAATGCATACATAACAGAAAGAGTTATAATCTAAATCTGGTGTCTGCTAGGCGAATAAAGTCTAGCTGGGATGTAGTAGGCTAGGAAACAATGGCTGAGCAAGCGGCTCGTAGCCTAGCGAAGTCCTTAAGGCTGTGCGGCCAAATTACGTTAATTGACGGAGTGCTCTCTTGAGAGATCCAGATCGCTAGTATCTGGTTCTCTCCTGGCGACCCTCTCAAAGTCAAAGCAAACGAGTTAGCACAGTGTTGGGTGGCAGAGGCAGAAGCCCTCACTCGCAACACAGTGCTAAACTCACAAGGTACACAGTCAGAAAGACCACCTAGGTTTCCCACGTCTCCGTTGCGATTGTACAGGTTCAACAAAACCTAGTACACATCGGAAATCACAACACCAGTAGCCTTATCTCAGTCTAGCATTAAATCCCCCAGCAGACCACCAAGATACAGGAAGGGAGACACCGTGAGTGTGTCGAACCTCTACAGACAAAAATGGTAACCCTTCCAAAATGCCTAACTAAACATGTGTTATCTGAGAGCTTCAGCATATAATACGATGGCCGATATATGAAATCGTGCAGAACCAAAGGGAAGTATTAAATAGAGTAGAAGAATGAGAGGTAAGAAGTTGAGAGAGAGAGAAAGTGCTCTATAGGTAGAAGTCGGGAGACAGGGGGGCAAGGGACATGTGAAGGGTATGCTAGTCAGGAAAGCTCTGAGGAAGGTAGCTCCTCGGGACCCCTCCAGGATCACACACAAAGGCATGGTGGTCAGCCAATCACAGGCTGCTACGTCACCAGGCAGCAGGGCTGCAGAAGGCGCCAGGAACCACCAGCCAATCAAGAGGCGTGAGACGGCACGCGCGCGAGCCTACAAAGCGAGGGGGGAGGCAGCACATGTATACGCACGCACACACTACCATCCCACTGCCTATATTATTCTCTCTCCTTAACTATATACAATGCATCCTATGTTCAACTCATGATATAAAATGCTTCCCGTTGTCACAGACGAAAATAAAGACCTCCACGGGACTGTCTGTAACAACACGAACACTATGAAAGAAAGAACAACATTGTAGATAGACTGTAGCCAAATACCTCACACAGAGGGTGCTGATGTTGCCAGCCAAAAGACAGAGGAAAGATCTGTTTCCGAGGAACATGGAGGAGTGATTGCTGAAGGACGTTATCCAGTGCAGGAATTTTGCAGTCAACGAGATAAAATTAAGGAAAACATCCCAAACATCGAGGTTATGCTGCAAGAACTGAAATCCGTGAAAAGTGAGAGATGCATTGTTGAAGGAAAAGGAAGAATGGAAGAAAAAGAAGAGTGTTTTACAGGAAAAGTTTGAAAATCATGTTGCACAGATAAAGCTTAGCTTGAGTAAGTTCTTTTCTTCATCTCAGATAGACTATATCTTAAATGGAACATCGGTGAAACGTTGGACAGATGAAGATGTGAGTAAAGCAATTGCTTTAAGGAACCTAAGCCCTAAAGCATATAAGTATTTGCGGGATGTGTGCCATTTTCCCTACCCTTCAATATCAACACTAAACCGCTGGGCATCAAAATTCAATGTAGAACCTGGTATGCTTCAAACAGTTCTGTGTTTGTTAAAGTTTCAGTCCCAGGACATGAGTGAGCAAGATAGGCTTTGTATCTTGTCATTCGATGAATGCAGTGTTGCATATGAATATGCTTACGACACAGGCACAGACATTTTATATAAGCCACACAAAAGGGTGCAATGTGTTATGATTAGAGGGTTAGTGAAATCTTGGAAACAGTTGTTTTTTGATGATTTTGACTGCAACATGACGAAGGAGCTTTTGTTTAGTCTGATCAAGAGAATTGAAGAAGCTGAATTTGTTGTTGTTGGTATGGTTAACGATCTGGTACCCACAAATGTAAGGCTCTGGAACTCTCTAAGTATTGATGTAGATAATACATCTTTCGTAAATCCAGCTTCTTCCGACAGACAAATCTTTGTGTTTGCTGATGAGCCCCACCTAATCAAATTAATAAGGAATAATTTCCTTGATTCAGGATTTAAATTTTCAGATGGTTCCAGTATTCGAAGTGGATGTGTTAGAGAACTAGTAATGCGAAGTGTAAGTGATTTGAAAATCATAAATTATCAGACACACACATTAATGTTCATGGGGTTAAGAGGATGAATGTACGACGTGAAGTGCAACTACTATCAGAGACAACAGCAACATCCTTGAAATATTTTGGAGAAAGAGACCTTCTATGTATCTTGAGATAAAAGGCTATACTCGAAGTCACGGGAGAAATGAAATTCCTTTTGGCAATCGTCTTCCAACCTATTCGAATTAGTGCATTCGTGTAGTGAATAGCTAAATGATATACAGTGATGCTAAAAACAACAGACTTCAGTGTAAAACAGTAAAATCATTTGTAGAAACAGTGGCGGAGTAAGGGGAGGGCAGAGGAAGATGTTAGATAATATACCATATATCTCCCATATAAAGCAATGTTGTTATGTCATATGTGTATAGGTTTGCAGTACAAGGCACATGTGAACAATGAGCACCCTGAACTCATTTTATTCTTTGTTGTTCTATTCATGGAATGTTTGCAAATTTACATTTATTGTGTTGAGGCTCGTCCTTCAGGAAGTAAGGGTATATTGGTTATGCATTAGGCCATAGGTGGATAATAAGGTAATTAAGAACAAACATTGCATAACTCTCTCCCAATCAAGGGAATGCAGTGAATGGTGCGACACAAAATAGGCTTCGCAAGAGACAATGTAGTAAATGAGGTGTACCAAGCATAGGAGAAATGCAGGTATTATTTATCCGCAATTACAACCTACAAGATAAAATATTGGAATCAATAATTCACAAGTAAGCAGAGGTGAAGAACAAAATAATATAAATGGTGTAAACATAAACAATGAGAGAGTAACGATAAAAATTCGTGATTAGAACAAACGACCTCGCAATTAAAACTTGAATGGTGGTTAATGGATGGACTCACAATAATAGTCAATGATATAATTATATAATGAATGTTTATTGAACACAAGAGTATCTTAACCTTTTCTGTACCGGTGACGTCTTTTACATTTTATTCTAGCTATATTTATACGATTTTATGAAGCCTAGGATAGATTTATGGTAGCAAAACGAATGAATTGAGATAGCCTGTTGTCTGTTAATGGGTAGTCATCCTTCTTAAGCTAAATCAAATCGTCTAATAGTTGCCAGAATATCATGAAAAGGATGTCAACGATGCAAAAGGGGTTATATGCTGGCAGAGAGACGCAACTATAATACGATAGGATATAGGCCTTGTTTTTATATGTACGCTCAGCAAGGACCTCAATGAAAGTTATATTTGTTAAAGGGGCTCACCTCGCTTTTTTTTCTTTCTCTCCTCCCTCTCTTCGGCTTGTATCCATTCGACCCCATTCAGCCTACTGTTTTAAGACGTTTACCCCATCCAAGTGTCAATATTTTCCTGGCGAGCGGGAGCGAGCCTGCATATATATTTTTGTCTGGACAGCAAGCTAAATTTGTACATTTTTCGATAGAAAAATTTCTCCGGCGAAGCCGGATTTCTCCATACAATGCAATACATTTCTCCATACAATCGCTATCGCTCGCCAGGAAGAAATAGACACCTGGAAAGGGATAGTCTGAAAACAGTTGGCCGAATGGGGCCAAATGGATACAAGTCAGAGACAGAGGGAAAAAGAGAGAAAGATAAAAAAAAGCCAGTGACCCCCTTAATTAGCCTGCTCTACAACTCTTAGGTTGTCAGAGGGTAATCATTAGTAACTACTCAACTGGCAGAGTGGCCCTTATTAAATACTGTCAACGAGGCACTCTAAATATAATGATGTCGACGATGACCATTGCCATGCCACAAATAACATGTTGGTTCGCCTCTTGGCTTGTTCCTTCAATTTTATTATTTCCCTTTAAGTTTTATATATATATATATATACAGTATAATTATACTATATATATTTATTGAATATAATTATATACATTTCATTGTAGTTTGAATGTTTTCTTTCATTCCCAATATATTCTGTAGCAAAAGATCACTGCCTAAATGTTGTTATTTTAATGGCTACAGTTTACCTTCGATATACCTGAATGTTAATATTTTACATCTCCCCCATGATTTTACTTTTCAATCTTTCACTTACGTGTTTTTTAATTAGTGAAGCCAAGTTCCTCCTTGATAATAATACTGTTTCAACAGCTCATCAATAATACAAATATATACTCACTATACTTTATATTTTACCAGTTATTCTGCCATATATCTTAGTATTTCCACGTATGATCTTTTACTCTCCTTACAGTGGTTGGTTAACTAGTCATTGCATGGAAGTGACAACTTTCCTATCATCGTAGATACTCTTAATGGTCTACTTCCAACTGCTCCTCCTAGGTGGCGTGTTGACCGAGCAGATTGGAATTAATTCTTATAATTTTTCTCTGGGAATCCCTATCAGAGTTCCTTCGACACACAAATAATGACATATGAGTACCTGCCACTTCTGCTTCGAGATAATAGAAAGACCAGTGACTGTGTCTTGGTCCCTTACTTTAGAGAGGGGAACTGGTGCAGATGATGCAACTGTTGAAGCATATGAACATGTACCAGGCTTTCTCCGGAACAGCAACTCATGTCTAGCAGCACCAACACTAATATGCTGTGTATTTAACAAATCAACTATGGCTACTTCTAGTCTATAAACATCACAATACTGGGAAGGAGGGTGGTCACACCGACATAGGTAAAAGTATGCATTTGAATCACATTCAGAAGCCTCACGATTGCTTAACGCTAAACAACAGCCACAACAGATTTCACTTGGGCAGTAAGCCTATGTCTTGAGGTGCCCCTACTCAAAAAATGTATAGCATTGCATAGGCCAATCATTAAACTTCTCAACTCGTAGGGTGAGTGGTCCATTATCAACAGAATCGTGTAAGACCCACAAAATACGAGTAACACTGTCTTGCCCTTCAATTTGCGGCCAGAGGACACAGATAAGACACATATATAAGTCTGCTTCCTCAGTACAAAGGAGTACAAAGGAAATCAAGCAACAACAGGTCTAGTGACCCTTCTAGGCTGCTTGTCCTCCAAAACACTGAGGATCAAGTGTCCAAACAGTGGTTTAGAGTGGGTAAGGGAACATTGGAAAGGGAACTACTGCCCTGCCACTAACGTGGCAGGACTAGGAAGTTAGTAGGGGACATATGGGTTAGTAACTGAGGGGAGGGTAAAATAAAGTTATTCATTTACAAATGCAGTCAGTCGCGGGTTTGATGCGAGATATTTGTCTAAGCGGAATTTAAATGAATCAACGGTGATGCAGTCTATAACGTCTCGGGGAAGCCCATTCCACAAGTTGACAAATCGATTGAAGAAGAAATTCTTAGATTCGTGTGAGTTAAAAGATTTACCAATAATTTTGCAACCGTTTCCCGTGTGTAATTAGATTGGTCGATAGTGAAGTACTTACTACAGTTCATATTGTCGATGCCTTTGATGATTTTGAACACTTGAATTAAGTCACCTCTTAATCTGCGCTGGGTTAAAGGAAATAGATTTAATTCTCTAAGACGCTCTTCGTATGGTTTGTTCTTTAGGCTAGGTATCATTTTGGTAACTCTACGTTGAACTCGTTCTAGCTTGTTTATGTCTTTTTGGTAATAAGGGCACCAGCATTGAACGCAGTATTCCAGAAGAGGGCGGACTAAGGAATTGTAAAGGGTTAGGATTACGTCTTTGGATTTATGCTCAAATGATCTGCCTATAAAGCCAATTATTTGTTTGCCTTCTTAACAACTTCTGAACATTGTTGACTCGGTTTTAGGTTACTCGATATTGTTACTCCCAGATCGGTTTCTCTGTTTACATTCTTAAGCTGAGTGCCATTCATCGAATAGTTTGCTTTCTCATTTAGGTATCCGATATGTAGTACTTTACATTTATCCCCATTGAAACTCATTTGCCAAATTTGGGCCCAATGTGACAATTTATCTAGATTGTGTTGCATATCGTCAACTTGATCTTTTGAGAGTACGCTATTTGCAATTTTTGTATCGTCAGCAAATTTTGAGATTGTACAGGTGAGACCCTCATCTATGTCGTTGATGTAAATTAGAAAGAGAATTGGTCCTAGACCGATCCCTGGGGTACCCCGCTACTTACATTGGTCCATTTAGATGCCTTACCGTTTATGACTACTCTTTGCTTTCTGTTGCTGAGCCAATTTTCTATCCATTTCAACACACCGTCTTGTATTCCATGCGCTTTTAGTTTTAGCAGTAAACGTTTGTGGGGAACTTTGTCAAAGGCCTTTTGAAAATCAAGGTATATAATATCTACAGCTTTACTCTCATCGTAGAGGTTGAGGATATCGTGGAAGAAGTCTAAGAGGTTTGTTAAACAGGAACGTTTTTTACGAAAGCCGTGTTGAGTATCTTTAAGTATGTTATTTTCCTCTAAGTGATTTACGAGTCTGTCTCTTATGACCGTTTCTAGCATTTTACATACAACTAAGGTTAAGCTAATTGGACGATAGTTACTGGGTAGGTATTTGCTGCCTTTTTTGAATATCGGTGTTACGTTGGCTATCTTCCACTGATCAGACATAGTTCCAGACTGCAAGGATTTATTGAATAGTAATGTCAGTGGTTTGGAGAGCTCATCCTTAGCTTCCTTTAGAACTCTAGGCGAGATTGTATCAGGTCCAGGCGTTTTATTTAACCTTGAGTTTATCTAAACAATTCATTACTTCTCTCTCTGTAACGGTGATATTGCTTAGAACATCTGAATTATCAATCTGAATCGGCGATGGTGTAGGGATATCACTGAGGTCTTCTGTTGTAATAACTGATGCAAAGAAGGTATTGAGGGCATTACTCATTTGTACTTCGTCTTTGGTGTATTCTCCATTTTCATCGACTAACGGTCCAACAGTTGAAGTAACTACTTTTTTCTTTCTGATATAACTATAGAATTCTTTCGGGTTTGTTTTACTTTGATTCGCAATATGTAACTCTAGGGTCTTTTTACTTTGCTTAATTAACTTTTTGGCTTTGCGTCGTAGCTCTACAAATTTAACCCGTTCTTCGTCATTTTGTGAGGATTTTAATCTATCATTAGCAAAATTGTTAGCAAGCAGGCAGTTTGAAATATCTTTATTCCACCATTTGGGCTTATTATTATGGCCTGGACGCCGTATTTTCGATGGTATGCAGTCTTGCACTGCTTTTAGGTAAATGGTTTCGAATAACTTCCAAGATGTATTTATGTCGTTATTGTTAATTAAAAAGCTCCAGTCAGTTTCTTTAAACATAGCTCTAAGTTTATGAAAGTTTGCTTTCTTGAAATTAGGGACTTTTTCGTGCTACTATTTGGTTCGTTACTAGTAAAGTTTAAAGTGAAAGTTATCGTACGATGGTCGCTGTTACTGAATTCATCACCAACATTCAAATTCTCTATTAATTCTTCTTTTGTTGCAAGTACAATGTCAAGAACGTTATTACCACGGGTCGGTGTTCGAACAAATTGATAAAGCGAACTCTCTTGCAAGTTCGTATACAAGTCATGTCCAGAGTGTGAAGTAAGAGTATGGCCCCACTAGGTCACAGGTAAATTAAAGTCGCCAAAAAATACGGTATCTTGTGAGTTACTTACATCTGCAATTTGTTCATAAATTTATCGGTCAGTTTGCACTGATTGAGCTGGAGGTCTGTATATTAATGCAAGTATTATTTGTGTACCTTTATTATTCTTTATTAGCACAAAAGATGTGTCGACGTTCACAATTTGAGGTTTTGACAAGAGGGTCGGGATAAGACTTTCTTTGATATAAAATAAAAGAAGTAAAAAAAGTAGAGGCATGCAGGTCCTTACTTTTGAAAAGTTAAAGAACTTGTTGCCCTGGATTGACTTAAGCATACCATTAGGCGAACAAGGTAATTGGGATAACATCCTAGCCTGAACTGGGTTGGTAGCGTAGAATAATACACGTTTGCCATACTTATTAAAGTTTTCCTTTTGGATGACGCCGACTTGCCTCTGCATCATTGTATTATGTCACATATCGTTTAGGTAGAGGGACAATGCGCTGTAATTCTGGAGTTTTATCGAATCCTTAAATTTCATTTGGCACATAATCATAGTCACTATCGTCAATATTAGCAGAGCGGTGCAATGACATAGAACTGCAGCAGCCAGTGTGTAGTAGAGTCAGGGTAGCGTCAAGGGCAGCTCCAGCAGAAGACTCTTCTAAAAAGGTTATGAAGCATCTGTTTACAAGTGCCTACAAAACGAATTCTGATATGAGTTACTACACCAAAAGACTTAAACATGTTATGCAGAGAGTCGTAGGATAATTCGGGGGGAACAATCTTTAGGAAGATATTATCCCCTTTGCCTCTTGTCTAACAATTGTGCTCATTAGGCATTATATAGGGCTCCATTGTAAGTACTGTAGAACGTGGAGAGGGAGGGCCATCAGAAGAAGCCGGGGGTTCGCCAGAGTCGGTTACCGTTGAGTCCAAAACAATTGCTGAAACGGCATGAGAGGAAGATATTGGGGTCCCTGGGTACCGCCTGGTAATAAATGGTTGAGACCTCCTCAGGGCCAGGAAAACCAGAACATGATCATTTGTATGGGATAGGCCCCGGATTTGAGCTTGTACCATTGTCAACCTGATATACGTGAATAAACATATATTTGTCCTCAATCCGTTTTGTCCCATAAAGAACAAAACCCATCATATACATCTATTTTTATTAATTTCACCACACCACCAAACACCTCCAATTAAATTAATGAAAGCACATATGTGATCCACCGGGATTCGAACCTGGGTTATCACACACAGATTTTTAGACACCTTAACCATTACACCACCAAGACGGTTAAAGGTTTATGCACACGCCTACGACTTATTATCCATTCTTAGAAGAAAGAAAAGAGTCAGCCGTCCCGAGGCAACCCCACTGCGTCCAGCCTTCATCAATAAGCTTTTCAAGCCTTCGCCGGCAGCACCTATCAGGAAGTGGAACCCCGCCATCTCAGCTGAGGTCATGGACACCGCAGCAAAACTTCAAGGAAAACTAGAACCTCCTGAAGCAGTAATCCCTAAAGGGAGGAAGGGAACAGAGCAAGCAACCAGAACAGATGGCAGGGTTGATTCTCCTAAAGTAGCAGGAGAGATCAACCCCTGGTTGGCTTCGCCAGAGGATGGCAAAAGTGAGAAACGAAAAACATACAGTAAGAACTAGGCAAAGTGAGGGGCCAACATATGAAATGCATATGTTTTGCTGATGACAGCACTTTTTATACTAGTAATTATGATTTTTGTGAACTTATTTCTACGGTAAATCAAAACTATATAAATATACAATATTAGATAACCATCAATGAACTCATGAAATATTATTCCGCCCAACAACAACTAATACCTCACTTACAGAAGAAAGTAGTACAAACGTCTTGGGAGTAGTCATTGAGAAACGTTTATCGTGACATCGTCATGCGAGGCATTTCCAAAACAAAATATATTAAGTAAACAGTGTGGCGCAAAATATTTAATTCTCAGCATGCTTTCTATGCTTGCACAAACACAACATTGACTGCATAATGTTCTTTATAAGTGTATATATTAGATTTAAGCTGACTGGCAGGGGTATGTTTCATGTGAAGATTAATCGAGCAAACTAGTAATTAAAATTTTTTTTTATAGCAAGGCCAATTTTGCTGATGTAATTATTGCGTTCTGGTATCCAGGAGTGGCAGACTTAAATATGTTATATCCCCTTTGTTCCTTAGCATTATTCTTGACACTTGCCTTTTGTTTCTTCTTAATTGTTATTTTATTATTTTCTCACAACAATAATCCATTAATTTAGATTCCGTACTATATTTACTTTACTCAATAACTAATTTTTCATTTTCCTTACAATTGAATACAAAGTCATGTACTCGAGTTTCACTTGGCATTTAACCCTCTCCGACATATGACGCGATTTTGAGCCGATTAGGGATACTTTAAAGCCTTTGTTACCATCAGGGGTATTTAGCAACCTTTAGTTTAGTTACTTCAACCTCTGCAGTTGTCTCTGAGTTAGCTGTGGGCAGAAAACTAATTTTGGAGAGGTAATTATAAGAGTGAGATAACTATTTCTTATTGCTAATCTGGCAAACTCTGCGTGATATGAGTCTGAAGGGGTTAACATACTGTAAAGCCTAGTCACACATGAAGCTTGGTTATGTCCCTTGTTTATTCTTGCCCGAAATAAAAGTTTAGGTTTTTCATAGAAATCCCTTACATCTTGCTTCACAGTATATTTTCTGGATATGTATACTGTATGTACCCTTAGTGCACCCAATGTCACTATTTTTTCCATCACAATTCTATATTAATCAAAATGTAAAACTTGCAAAATTTACAAACCAAAACTAGGACGAGACGCTATAAATGCAAAAGCACTTATCAAAATCGCTATATGGAAACAACGCTTTAGCAAAATATCATACACATATATAAATCAAAGAACACAATCCACCACTTAGGGTGCACATCACTACATGAGCAAGATAATCTGTTTCCCAAGCTAACTAATCGCACATATAACAATGCACTATCGTTACGGTCAAGGAATTAGTCAATTTGGGAAGACCGGGAAGTTCTGGTAAATTTGACTAAATTTTGTATGAATAAAATAACTACAATTAATATTTAAAATTTGTATTAAACTAAACCTGATTTTCCTTAACATTATACTTTTGTATTAGATGTTTACATGATTTATCTTACTCATTGTTGTTCTATTCACATAATGTGTGCAAATTCACCTTTACTGTGGAGAGGTTCGTCTTTTAGGAACGAGGTCATGGGTAGATAATACGGTAATACAGGAAAAAGGTAATATTAACTCGTACCCAATCAAGGAATAATCCTGTAGGAAGAGGAGTTTCAAATACACATTTGGGCCTTGCAAAAAGCATTGTAGCAGATGAGGATGCACGAGTATAGATATAATGCAGGTAATATCAATCAGCAATTACTACCTACAGAAGAAAATGTAAGCATCAATAATTTGCAAGTATAAATAGATGAGGAAGACAATAATAAACTTGGTGTAAACAGATATAATGAGACAATCGATATTCGTGATCAAAACGAACGACCTCGTAATGAAAACTTGAATGGTGGTGAATGGATGGGACAATCTGGTAATGGACTTGCAATAATAGTCAATGATATTCATAAGGACAATTTATTTAACAAAATAGTATCTTAACAGTTATGCTGACAGAGAGACATAACTAAAATAATACAATATGATAGGTCATAATTTGTCATGTAATCTCACCGAGGCCCTCAATGAAAGTAATGTTTTGTAAGTTCGCCTTCTCTACGACTGTCATGTTGTCTGAGGGTATTCATTAGTTAAAACCCAACTGCCAGAGTAGCCCATATTAAATATTGTCAAAGAGGCACTCTAAATATAATGATGCCGACGATAACTTATTGTATCAAAGTATTATGTAAGTTATGGCTTACATTTTGTTGCGCATCTTGATTTATTCCATCAATGTTTTCAGTGTTCATATATTATTTTAAGTATAATTATATACAATGCATTTTATGTGCATGTTATCGTTCATTCCCCATATATTCTGTAGCAAAAGATCACTGCCTAAAAGTTGTTGTTATTATAATGTCTACACTCAACGCTACCTTCCATGTACAGTTGGTCAAAGTTCCAGCTGACCCACCCTCGCTCTGGGGCTCGCAGAATTATCTGGCAATACTGGTGTAGGAAGGTGGTGTGTCTTACAAAGATTGGGATTGGTAGATCTGATTTTGGCTATATCATTATTAGAACATATACTAAACAAGGGAAAGTAAGCCTATCTCAAATAAAAATGCATACATCGCAATGTATGATCCCGAACATTCACCCAAAGTTCGTAGATTTGCTTAAATATTCAAGTTATTATATCCACTGATTGGCATCTATACCAGTATTGCCAGCTAATTCTGCGAACCCCAGAGCGAGGATGGGTCAGCTGGAACTTTGACCAACTGTACACCCTGAATGTCAGTATTTTGCATTTATCTACACGATTTTAGTCTCAGTCCTTCACTTATGCTCGTTTATCTTTTTTCATGTTTGTTTTGGTTCATTAGAAATTCAAACTTCTATCTATCTATCTATTGCCTGACGCCGTGATCCCCGAAGGGGTGGCCACGAACGAACCGCCCCCATGCACCTCTGTCCCCAGTCAGTCGACGCCCCTCCCCCCAACCAGCACCGCCTTCGTTCATGTAGTTCCTCACTCCATCCTTCCACCTCATATTCGGTCTACCTCTCCCCCTCTGTCCCTCCACCTCGCTCTCGTACACCCTCTTAGTCATTCTCTCGCTTTCCATACGTTCCATATGGCCGAACCATCTCAAGTTGTTCCTTTTCACACTTTCCAGCACATCTACCTCCACACCACACCTCCTTCTTACTTCCTCATTAGTCTGTCTATCCCTCCATGTAACTCCGCACGCACTCCTTAAGTAATTCATTTCCACTGCTCTCACTCTTGGTCTGAGTCTCTCAACCAACGTCCATGCTTCGCTTCCGTAAGTCAGTGTCGGGATTACCACACTGTCATGCAAGGACTTCTTCACTTCCATACTGACCACCCTATTTCTTGTTACTGCTTTTAGCGTTCCTACAACCCTCTTCCCCTGTTGTACCCTCTCCCGCACCTCTGCATCCATAGTCCCATCTTTACTCAAAGACTTCAACTTCCTCCTTGGTAAGTTTACTTTTTTTACAAGTCAAGAATAATATAAATAAATCAAAAGTACATTAAACTAAATAAAATATAATATGCGTGTATTAATTATGTTCTTTCTTATTTCAAGTCACATCCTGTTTCTTTTAGGGAGTTAATGGGATTTGTATTTATATAAATGTATTGTAAGTTAGATTACTTTCATTTGTGGTAAATATCGGTCTTATCATCATCAACTTTGTTTAATCAGTTCCTATAATACCGCCATTCCTTCATCCATGTTTTCATTATATGACATTACAATAATTAACAAGACCCAAAATCTTCTCCCTTCCAGGATCATAAATACAATGCTGGTACGTACTTCTGACTGTTCTACTTCCTGTAGTAATTTTATAATATTGTATTGATCATTCAATTATAAAACCCATAATTCATAGATAGAGTTCCTATGATAAATTATATATTTACATGCTTAAAGACATTTCCATTAGACAGTTTTCATTCTAAAAGGCATATGTTGTTAATGTATATACTATATTTGTATAGCTTTCGATATCATGTTTCTTTTTTCTTAATGCTAATGACTTTTCTGATGGCTCTTGATTTTTATTATGAGATCCAAGTTGTCTCTTTCTTTAGCTACCATCTCACAGTGTCCTTAGTCACTATCTTAGCTCTATATTTTAAGATATATTACTTTGTGAATGCAATACTCTTACGGCATTTTTGTAAATGCGTTAGATGCTGAGCCATAACACATAGCATTATGCGTATGTCCTTGTCATTTACTATTAATAGCATTACCATAATTATACTGTATATACATGAAAACAGAGAAAAAACAAAGTGCTAATGGAGTCACTGTGCTCCTCTCCTAAGAAATATTAAATTGTAAAATACGTTCCTTTAGATAGCTGCATAACTGCCATACTCAATAACGTACAAATATACTAGTGGCATTGTAGACAACGCTATTAAAACGTAGCTCAGTTATGTACTTCCCTAGAAGGGGAAACCCCCCCGGAGTGGTACACAAAGCTGAAACGGGGGTCAAACTGACCCCACGCGGGGAAATAATAGAAATAAATATTTTTGATGCTTTATTGACCCCCAACAGGGTTTAGTTATGAACATACATCATTATTGTAGTTTATTATCACAGTTTAATGTATACTTCCTGAGTATTTGACGGGTTAAGGCACTTTTTTTCAAAATTATCGAGGCCCCCAAATTGTGTCCACTAAAAAAAAAAAAAAAATACCGACCGATTTTCCTGAGACCTTGCAGCTTGAAGGCCTGATGATGGGGCAAGTCCCTCCTAGAACCTGGAGGGCGTAGACCCCAGGAACGAGACGATCTGGAAGAAACAAAAGAGAGGTACTTTTTAGTCACATAAAATCACGCCATTTTCTATACTTTTTTTTTTTTTTTTTTTTTTTCTATATTTCAACTACTCCCTCTCGGGCATAGGCTGAGAGCCTGTACATTCCACCGCTCAACACGGTGAAGCCCGTGAGGTCTTGTTCCAGTCTGGGGAGTGAGACATGCGAAGCATCCACTTACACATAAAACCCCAAAAGAGGCCCTAAAACATGGTTTATTGTGGAACTCTGTAATTGTATAGACACATGTATAATAAGTAAATTTGGCAACAAAAAAAGGATATTTAGTGACTTTTTAGTAACCTAACTCCCCGCCATTCAACATTTTCTACAAAAGGCCCCCCTCAAAATTACTGGAAACATGCTTGTTTGGCCTTGAAACATGAACAAATGTGCTGAAACTGTGTTTTATTATACTTAGATGTCTAAGAAGTAACCTGGGAACAAAATAATTATATTTACCTAAGATGATTGGCAGTTGACGCACAGGATGTGGGAGTGAGTGGGGCACACAGGCTTCCCACAGGTGATGCAGTTATTGCTGGTCTTCCTGTCGCTCCCCCTGGGTCATAGGGTGCATCTGACACGTTTCCCACCACCACGTACATCAACTGGTGGAGGAGGAGGTAGAGTGGTGTAGTGGAACGCGTCTCTTATGACGTTCTTCACCGAAGTATGCTGCCCGGGGAGGGAAAGTCGGTGGGCGGCCCATGGTTCGATCAGTGAAGAGCCCAGCTGTTTCATAAAATCCCGCCTCCCTATCTCCTTCTTCCCTTCCCTCATTAGCCGGCTGTTGTATATGATGTGCGAGTTGATGCAGGCAATGTTGAGCATCCCCAGGAAGATACACACTGGCCACCGTCGAGTCTGCCTGCTGCAATTATAATTTGCACAGAGTTAATCAAAGTTGTCAATGCTCCCCTTGCGCTTGTTGTAATATAGCAGTGCAGTGGCCTTGTTCTTCTCTCCTATCTCGGCGATGTGATGGAGTGTGGACAGGAGTGCCACTGTCTTGTCTGCTTTGGGCTTGTAGGAGATGGCCGTGATATAATCATGGAACAGAAAGGATTCTGTGGGCTGCCTTGGGGGCTCCCTTCTTGGGGCCGTAGATGACTTGAGGTACATTGGCCTTCTTTCTCAGGGTGCCCACTGTCGTGAAGCCCTTCTCCTTCAGGTCCTTGGCCAGCCCAATCGACGTAAACCAGTTGTCTGTGGTCACAGTCCTGTCACTCCCGTAGCAGTCCTCCAACAACTTGACGGTGAGGAAGTGCCCCTGGTTCATTCCCGGTTGGGCAGGTATGGACCCCTTCCCCAGGTAAGGGTAAGCGTTGAACATGTATGTCCGGCAGTCATAGGCGAGGACCAGCTTGAGCCCATACCTGTGAAGAGTAAGAAGTTATTAGAAATACATCGAATTCCAAGTAAGATAAGTAAATAAATTGTCAAAGGTAAGTCATTGGTGAAGGTAGGTCAGGTAAATCATTAGGTCATGTAAGGTAAGTAATTAGTGTAGGTGTGTCAGGTAAGTCAATAGTGAAGGTCAGGTAAGTCATTAGGCGAAGGCAGTCATCAGGTAAGGCTATACATTTGTAAAGGTATGTCATTAGTGAAGGTCAGGTCAATCAGTAAATAACATACATCACATAAGTATAATACTAAAACATCAATAAAATAAGGTCTATCCTATAATATTATAAGGTAAGTCTTTCATTCACTTTCTCTCTCTTCCCACTATCTCCAAAGGTTTCCTCACCCACACTTTCCCTTCCCCGTTATCAGTTGTCTCCACTTTCATCCTAAACAAATAAATATTATACTTACTTAGCAGGTTTGTTGGGGATGTAGGTCTTGAATACACATCGCCCACGATAAGCCAGTAGCTGCTCGTCAACAGTGACAGCCTCGCCCGGGGTATAGTTGTGCCTGCAGTGCCTGATGAATTCGTCCCACAGCTCACGGATAGCTGCGAAGCGGTCAGTCTGCCGTCGTTCAACCCGAGTTGTGGCGTCATCGAACCGCAGACACCTCATCAGGAAACTGAAGCGGGTCTCCGACATGGCACATCTATAGAGGGGACACCCCATATCACTGCTGAACATTTCCTCGGCCGAGATATGATTGTCCTTCTTGGCCCCGGCCACGACCAGAACCCCCAACAGTGCCTTCAGCTCTAGCAGCCCTATGTTGCTGTAGGTGTTGGTTTTGTTCTTGTCCTTTTCCCTCACCTTCCGGATGAATGAGTTGGTGTGGACACAACTGCGGGCTAACATGGTCTTGTCCAGAAACAGCAGGAAGATATCGGGCACAGTGTTGGCTAGGAAGGTATCCGGTGTCGGCCCCTCCACGTATGCCAGCGAGGCCCTCTTCCGTTTGGACACTCGCTGTGGTCCTGGCGGTTTCTTTGACCATACTGTTTCGCCGTCAATGGCCAGCACCGTATCTCCTCGCCCAGGAATCTGGTATATAGGGTTCATTGCAGGGGCGGCAGGGCCGGCAGGGGCTGCAGGAGGAGGGCCGGCAGGGGCTGCAGGAGGAGGGCCGGAAGGGGCTGCAGGAGGGGCTGTGGGGGCTGGCTGGTCTGGAGATGGTGTGCTAGCATGTGGGGAGTGTGAAGGAGAGTCATAGTCAGCTGGCGAGGGTGGGTTCATGACGGGGGAGGGGGGGTCGTCTTCGTCGTAGGGGTCGGCAGGTCCCCATCTCTCGGCCTCATCACCCTTGTCTTCTGACTCATAATCGGCCTCGTACAGGTCTCCCATGGGCTCTAGAACGGGTTCAATTGTTACATCAGAACCACAGTCGACCAGTTCTATGTCGCCATCCTCGGTGGTGTCGAGTTGGTCGAGCAGGGCCGATACTTCCTCGTCTGTAAGTTTCTTGGGGTCAGACATGGCGGGCCTATTCAAAAGCAAGAAAATCCAGAATTAGGACAAATATTCATAAAAAATAGTTTCTGGGGTCGAATGCATATCAAATGGTTATGGGAAGCTGGGGAATTTATATGTCAATCATATAAACATAATAAAGCTTAAATCTATCCATACATATAGCTTGCACAGGCACGAAAGCAAAGAAATCCAAAACGAAAAAACGTACCTTATAAAGTGAATGCTCGGGTCAATGTGACCCAAAAGGGCTGCTGGGGCTTCAAGGGATGGAGGTAGAGGGCTGGACGTCTGCACGCGGTGAGAGGTAGGTGTAGACTGGTAATCCCTCACCCAATCACGTGGCTGCTGGGCCGCGTCACGCTACAGCACCAAGAAACAAGTCCGCGCACGATATTTTGGGGTCCTGGTGACCCCGGTTTCCCCTTCTAGGGTTATACTAATTTGTGTACCATGTAGAATAGAGTATATACACCCTAAATACAACTTAATGACAATAAAGTGTAATGTACTAGAAAAAACCCAGCTGCCACCTCTCGTTATATATAACGCCCAACACACACATACACACACACACTCTATCTCTCTCTTATGTACATAATCAAGTTAGGTTAAATGCAATTTAAAACAATTGACACTGAACATGGAAAGGGCATTTTTTATTAGGGATAAATGAGTCATTGACTCTGTCTGGATAAGTTGTTATATAATGTTAGATGTGTGTCACTGCCTTAGAGTGATTATGTTAAACACTGAATGTTATGAAACTATACTGTATATATACACATGATATATTAATCTATCTGAGGTGCTGCCCGGTTGCCTATCTGTGTCCACATATCCAAACCTACCTGTCTGACATCAATAATCATAACAAATCCAAGCTGGACTATAGGCCCATGATGCCATGTTAACTCCGAAGCGCGGGGCGAGACGCTCAGGATGAAATATAAACAAAATAGGCTCTGTTGCCTAGAGGATAAATGGGAAGGATGTAGTATCCGGGTGTATGGTTGTTGTTGTTGTTGTTGTTCCCCAAGCTGCCTGGCCGAACAGCCCCAAGGCCCCGAGCAATTCCAAGGCCATAACCGAGCGCCCCCACAGAACCCTCCCCGCCGACCACAATAAAGCCTGGGTGACCGAAGCCACTCCATGGCGGGGGGCTGAGGAGGGTGCGGAAACGCCCGGGAAACCAAAGCCCCACCCAGGGCCCCGTGCCCCTCAGCAACCATGAAGAGAAAGTTGAGGGGCAAGGGAAAAATGTGACGCTTTGGCTTCCAATCTTGGTAGATTGGGAGGTCAATCCACGGAAGAGACGCCGTCACTTGAGATCTAGAAAATATATAAGTTAAAGGAAAAGTCAGAGTAAGCTATGGGTATGGCAGAGATTGCTCAGCTCTCACTTTGATAGACCAGCCCATCACCACCTGACTAGAACCCAATCCTCTCAGCATCAGCTAGGAAAGGCCCTAGAAAGCCACCTTTGGCGGGGGGGATACCTCCCCTATTTCAACCCCTTTCGGGGTTGGGCACCCGCCCAATGTGGGTGTATGGTTGTCATGTTTACATAGTTCGATAGCTTGCGGTTAAGTTCCCGTCTATTTTGACACTTATTTTCTTCTGTTCTTTGCCACCTGCCGGCAATTATATGATGATGACAATAAGTCATGGGGGGGTGAGGGGGGCAAAACCCCCCTCAACCTATTATTGTATCCCACGGCAGTCAAAATAAACGGGAACATGATCGCGAGTGTCCGCGTAGTGTAAACAAGGCGGGCGGTACGCCTGAATACTACATCCTTGCTGGATAAATTAGAGTATACAGTATGCATGTGGAAGATCATTAAATTTGGTTCAGTAATATACACCAAATTTCGTAATAATCAGTTCAAACTTTCAACTTTCAGAGCCGCCTACACTGGCAGAGGTATGTGCTCTATTGATCGTCTCCAATATTTAATCACTTCTTACTTGGAGCATATTCTATCTGTTTACCAATTTTCGTGGTCACCGGTTCATAGCTTTTGAGATATTATTTTTACAGACAATCAGACAAACGGAGGCATAAACATAACCCCCGTCCAACTTCGTTGGCGGAGGTAACGATGAGGGGCACACTGGAATGCGCGTACCGTACCTCCTCCTAAGCTGGCAGCGGTATGCGCTCTACCGATTGCCTCCTCAATTTAATTGCTTCTACCTTGGTGCATATCCTATCTGCCCACCAAGTTTTGTGAAGATTGGTTCATAACTTTGTGAGCCGTTTACGGTGGCGGAGGTATGTGCTCTTCCAATCACCTACAGAATTAAACGACTTTTTCGTTAGTGCATATCCTATTTGGCCTCAAACTTTCGTGGCAACCTGTTCATAGCTTTTTGATAGGCTTATCTTGTTTACAGACAAACAAACGACAAACAAATGGAGGTAAAAATATAACCTCCTCCAACTTCGTTGGCGGAGGTAGTTAAAATAAAGTACCATTGTACGTAATGTATTTCATTACCACCGGATCACATTTTCTGTCACTCAGACAACAGCGGGGCGCCCTGGGCAACATTTGAAAACAGGACTCTGACCATTATGTCTACTACGAAATAGATGAGATTATGTACATGTTCAAGTAAAAATTAATACTATCCCCAAACTATAACCGTTTTCAATTTCCGTCACTCCTGTAGAAGGGGGCCTGTGTAAGGGGGCATGGCCGACATGTTGGATCCAATTATTCATTGAAAGTATTTGTATGTACATTTATACGTGGTTCATTAATCACATAGAAATATCCGATCTCATTTTTCGTAACTCCTGTAGAGGGGAGACAGTAGCGAGGCACCCTGGGCTAAAGTTGGAGATTGGACTCCGTTATGGTCAGGGAATAGATCACGCTACAGTATACAGTAAGCATGTGAATGAAATTAGCAAAGCAAAGACCCCAAAAGACAACTGATTACATTTTCCATCTACTCCTGTAGAAGAGGCCCTAAAGTTAACTGCCAATGGCGAAGTATTTTACAAGTTTCCTCTTAAAGCTTGATCAATAAGCAAGAGTCTATGCATAAAGAGTTCTATGAAATATGCCTTAGTAATTTCCAAACAGGTGGCTATTTGATTTTTCATCACTACTGTAAAAGGCGCCGATTAGCGGGCGGCCAGAACGAAATTTAGGAAATGGGCTCCTTTACGGCCTAGAGAATATATTCGAGTATATGCGTGGTAAAAATTTGGTTCAGTAATAACTGAGAAATATTACTTAGTGTCGTACTACTGCAGAAGGAGGCTATTCGGGGGACGCCTTGGCAGGAATTGAAACAAAGGGCTTAGTTACGGCCTAGAGGATCAATCATATATATGCATGTGTAAGGTCATTACATTTGGTTCAGTAATAACCGAGAAATAGCAATTATTTATAAACGTGGCCCTACTGCAGAAAGTGGCAATTTGAGGGGCGCCCAGGCCGAAATTTGAATAAAGGGCTCTGTTATTACCTAAAGGATAGATCAGCGCAAGATCCATATACACCAGGTCAGCCAGGTAGGCAAACCCGCGCGGGTGACACGGGAAGGGTGCAGGTGGCGTGACGTCACGAGTAGTCTAGACCAGCGTGGTCCAGTATCATATACAGTACTTACTCCTAGTCAGTCTCCCAGATTATCCCAAGAGAAAGAAAATTCAGTACTTGTTTGTCCTTTGTTCAGTAAACATGTGGAACACTTGGAGTTCTGTCTGACATGTTAGTATTCCAGAGATATTTTGTGGTTGGCTAATAATCATAAAGCCTACCCAGTGTGCAGTATTTGGCTGTAGCAATAAACCGCGTACAGTGGACGGGAAAAATATAAGAACATTCCGATTTCCAAGGGATGCACATTTCAGAAGCGTGTGGATAAACTTGTGTCGTCGCCAAGATGGTATTAATGCCCAACATGCGGTTGTATGCTCTGTACACTTCACCAATAACGATTATATTGATGACATGAAAAGTCGTTTACTAGGCATTGAGAGTCCAAGAAATAAACGACTTCTCAAAGACGATGCTGTACCTTCACTATTTTTACCAACGAGTAAGCATTGTTTATTTGTGTTTTATGTTACAATTGAAATATTACTGTGATCAGTGTTTAATTAATAAGGATGCCAATGTAGAAAGAGAGAGAGAGAGAGAGAGAGAGAGAGAGGAAGAGCTATATTATTGATTAGACTTAATATATATATATATATATATATAAACCTATTGTTACCGCATGTGTAGTTATACGACTAATTGTAAGGTTTAGTTATAAGACAAATTTTAAGGTGTAGTTGTAAGACTAATGTTAAGGTGTAGTTATAAGAATGATTTTTAAGTGTAGATATAAGGTTATTTGTGAAGTGTACCGTACATATATAAGAACATAATATAGCGGGAAACTGCATAACGCAATGCGGGCCACACAAGGCAGCTCCCATTCACACACAGTTCATATCCATATGAGAATACAACATACGTTTATGCTTTCAACTGTTCCTGAGTTAATCACTGATCTGGGCAGTTCATTCCACATGTTAGCAACTCTATCACCAAACAGGTGTTTTTCTATACCTTTCCCAAATCTAAACTTATCTAACTTGAAACCATTTGAGCGGGTTATGTCACCGTTCTTTAGCTTTAATACCTCACCAATATTGCCCTTAGTTATACCATTTATCCATTTAAATATCTCTATCATGTCCAACTATACATTGTCTAGTTTTAATTTCGCTTCTAAATTACGATTTATATTATAGCCTACTTATATGACTAATTTTAAGGTTTAGTTATATGACTAAGTTCAAGGTTTAGTTATAAGACTAATTTTAAATTTTAGTTATGTGACTAAGATTAAGGTTTAGTTATAAGACTAATTTTAAGATTTAGTTATATTATTAATTTTAAGGTTTAGTTATAAGACTAATTTTAAGGTTTAGTTATAAGACTAATTTTAAGGTTTAGTTATAAGACTAATTTTAAGGTTTAGTTATAAGACTAATATAAAGGTTTAGTTATAAGACTAATTTTAAGGTTTAGTTATAAGACTAATATTAAGGTTTAGTTATAAGACTAATTTTAAGGTTTAGTTATAAGACTAATATTAAGGTTTAGTTATAAGACTAATTTTAAGGTTTAGTTATAAGACTAATATTAAGGTTTAGTTATAAGACTAATTTTAAGGTTTAGTTATAAGACTAATATTAAGGTTTATTTATAAGACTAATTTTAAGGTTTAGTTATAAGACTAATATTAAGGTTTAGTTATAAGACTAATTTTAAGGTTTAGTTATAAGACTAATATTAAGGTTTAGTTATAAGACTAATTTTAAGGTTTAGTTATAAGACTAATATTAAGGTTTAGCTATAAGACTAATTTTAAGGTTTAGTTATAAGACTAATAATAAGGTTTAGTTATAAGTCTAATTTTAAGGTTTAGTTATAAGACTAATTTTAAGTTATAGCTATAAGACTAATATTAAGGTTTAGCTATAAGGCTAAGTTTAAGGTGTAGTTATAAGACTAATTTTAAGGTTTAGTTATAAGACTAATATTAAGGTTTAGTTATAAGACTAATTTAAGGTTTAGTTATAAGACTAATATTAAGGTTTAGTTATAAGTCTCTTCTTCCAAAGAGAATATGTGAGTCGGGTACAAGGGGAGATAGAAGGGCAGGAAGACCCCCATTGAGATGGAGAGACTGTGTAAGAAAGGCTTTGGATGATAGAGGAATGATTATAGATCAGGCAGGGGAAGTGGTGGTGGACAGGAGTGAATGGAGAATGCTTGTGAATAGTTGAGTGAACACGTGGTCATTTGGAGTAAGGGGTCGGGCGCAAGTGATAATAGTCCATCAGGCGCCTGGCCCGGGGAGACGATTAATATGAAGGGTGTGCCTGGAAGTGTGGTGGGAGGGCTTGTGGCTTTGGCTCCGCTGCATGTCTGCCTGCCGAGATCGGAACCTCTCCGGGTGGTCAGGGGCTGGGGGAGTGCTGGAGCGACCTTGGTAACCCTGGTCTCTGGGTCTTCTCCTAGGTGACCTGGATGTGTGAGAGTTTGTGTTTTTTATCTGTGTTTATTTTTTGTTTTATGTTGTTTTTGTGTTTTTCCCTGTTCTTGCTCTGTCTTGAGTCGGCTACCCCCAAAATGGGGATTGGGCCTGAGCATATAGATAGATAGAATAGAAGTCTAATTTTAAGGTTTAGTTATACGACTAATTTTAAGGTATAGCTATAAGACTAATATTAAGGTTTAGCTACTGTATAAGGCTAAGTTTAAGGTGTAGTTATAAGACTAATTTTAAGGTGTATTTATAAGGCTATTTTTGAGTTGTACTTATATGGTACACCTATAAGACTAATTTGAGTGTGTATCCTACTCATAATACTATTTTTAAGGATAAATTATAAAACTAATTTTATGGTGTAGCCTAGTTAGACTACGGTATCCCAAAGGTATACTGGGATTAATAATTATTTGTATTAATAACATAATAGCCACACACTTGTAAAAGCGGCCTTGTAAACAAAAAATATTTCTATTGCTTCAGCTCACCACCCAACAGAGATGTCTGGAAATAGAGGGGCGAGAGTAGAAAAGCGAGGACTGAAGAGGAAAGTAGAAGAGTTGCTGAATGATCATAATCCAAGTGACTGTATGCCCTGTGATAGCTCTGAGATAGTAAATAACCAACTTCCAGTATGTGTGAGTGAACAATCAGGTGCACAAAGGTCACATCATGACATAATGCCGATAAGAAAAGAAACTACTTTGCTGGAAAGTGAAATCAGTAAAGCACCATCATCCTGTAAACAGTGCCAGAAAATCCAAGAAGATTCACATAAGGACAAAATGAAGTTGCATGATAAAGTAAACTTTTGGCGAAACAAGTATTTAAAACTGAAAGAAAGTGTTGCAAATACTATAGGCAGTGAAGTGAAAAGAAAAGTGGATACTATGTTAAAGCCTATTTTCACTCAGACTCAAATTGATGTCATCAGCAATCAAACTAAATATGTGAAATGTTGGCAAGAAGAGGATATAGCTCGTGCCATGACAATAAGGAGCATTAGTCGAAAATGTTATAAGTATCTTAAAGACATTAGAAGCTTCCCACTACCATCAGAGACTACTTTGTTAAAAGACAGAGCAAAGAGTTTTGATTGTGAGCCAGGCATCTTGTCATCTGTCTTACAACTAATGAAATCAAAGGCAGATACTTTTGATGCTAAAGAAAATTTAGTTGTCATGAGCTTTGATGAAATGAGTATCAGCAACCAATGGTCTTATGACAAAGGTAAAGACCCCTTATACAGGCCACACAGCAATGTACAAGTTGTTATGTTAAGATGTCTTGTAGGTCAGTGGAAGCAGCCGATTTATTATAAGTTTGATGAATCGAACATGCATAATATTATACTGGATTTAATTAGACAAGTAGAGTCAGTAGGGTACTCAGTGATAGCGATAGTACATGATTTAGGGCCATGTAATCTTCGTGTATGGAAGGCAATGGGCATAGATCCTGTTAAAGCTAAGAGTATGTCTTTCAAAAATCCATGTGCTGACAGGGATGTGTTTGTCTTTGCTGATGTCCCACACATGATTAAACTAATTAGGAATAATCTTCTGGATTCTGGATTTTTGCTGGAGAATGGTGATATAGTGTCTGATGAATGTATTCGTGAGATGTTAGCAAACACAAAAACAGAATATGGTTTGGCCTATAAAATATCGGATATTCATCTGAATGTAACTGGTCAACAGAGGCAGCGAGTTAAGTATGCAACACAGCTGCTGTCAAAGAGCTGTGCAAGTGCAATTCAATACTTAGGTGAGAGAGAACTCTTGCAGACTCAAAATTGGGATGTCACAGCAAAATTCATATGCCTTGTTGATCAGTGGTTTGATGTAATGAATTCACATATGTATGGTGATAAGCAAGAGCGCTGTGCATTTGGAATGCATTTTGATCTCCAATCAGACATACTACACAAAATGGTTAATTTGATGTCAACCATGAGAGTATATTCTGCAGCAAAGACTAGGCCTATGTATAATTTTCAGAAGGGCATAATTATCTCTAGCCAGTCTCTCTTAGGGTTGTATGAAATGCTGAAAGTAAATTATGGGTTTGATTTTATAATAACTAGGAGGCTAAATCAAGACTGCATTAAACAGTTTTTCGGCTGTATCAGGCAAATGAGTGGTCCCCATGATCATCCAGATGCTCTTAGTTTTAAGTATCGGATGAGAAAATTCATATTGGGGAGAGAGTTTGTTGTGGTTAGTGAGAAGAGTAATATTAGCCACAATGAAGAAAACCGAGACTGTTTTTCTAACGAAGTACTGTGACGCTCCTGCATAGTAGCCACGTGCGGGCATGCGCGAGTGTCGGCTGCCCAGCCTTTTGGAAACCGGCTGGCGGCAGCTGGCCGGCCGGCTTTTCCTTAGTATATATCCTACGACAATGTAACTAATGTCTGGGATATTCTTATGTTGTTTCACAGCTTGAAGCTGCCCTTATTCTTAACCAACACATCTTAGTATATTTTATTCTCGATAGTTGATTGTTTCATTATAATATAATTATAAGATGTAAGTCTAGTGAGAGTGGGAGAGAGAGAGACCGGCTGGGGGACGTTGCTTTGCGCGGGCGCGGAGAGACTAGCTTGGGACGAGCCTGATGTTGCCATTTGATCGCAACGTTAGGCTTAGTTTCGACTCACGCAAGGGGTAGAGGATTTTGACCCGGCACCTGTGTGGAGTGTTGCCAAGCATGGGATGTATTTCGCATGCCTAGGGTGGGGTCCAGACAGATTCAAGACTCAGAGCTCACCTCACTGTCGTACCCTTCGGACCCCCTTGATATCTATCCCTCTCAACCCCACTTAGAAACTTTCTCTCTTACTTTGTATACCTTCTTTCCACTACTTCACCAATCTATTTAATTATCCCATCCCCTTGATAGACCTTATATCTATTATTGTATTAACGACGAGCTCTCAGATAACTAGATAGGATTTAGGGCCTTATGCAGAAATTTAATTGTTAATGAGACCTAGGAAGCTTTTTTGTTGTCTCATATTTGGTGGTTTCATGCTTGCTAGTGTGTTTTTGTGGCAGGTGAGCAGGGGCTAGACCGGAGGGGAGGTTTTTTGCGATCCTTTAAGTAAAGTCTGCAGGTGCGAGTCCTGTGGACCTGCACAACTTTACTAGGATACCCGTGGGAGTCTGGGGGCATTTTCTTGTCTGTGTGCCTGTGTGTCTAGTGTTATGTTGTGTGAGGGCCCTTGCCTAGTCCACTCAGCACTGCGCTAGCACGTCTTGCGTTTGTTTTAGGGTCGCCAGGAGAGAGTCAGATACTTGGGATCTGAGTCTCTCAAGAGAGCACCCTTTCAATTAGAGTAATTTGGCGCACAGACTTGGGAACGTCCCTAGGCTAGAGCAGGTGGCTCAGCCAGGGTATCCGAAGCCTATATCCTTCCGGCTAGACCTCTGCCACCTGGCAGATTAACAGCTAGCGGTTTATTATATCTGTATGCTTGTTATTGTGCCACAGTTTACCGTCTTTGTGAGCATTGTGAGTCAGGGTGTGGCTTAGAGACTGTCCGAGCAGGCTTGCCTGACTAAGAGTGAGAAGCACACCTGTATGTGGTTATGTTGCGAGTTGCTGCCTTTATTTAATTATACCTATGCCATCATACACTGTAGGTCCTATCACTAGTATTTATTCCTGCTTATTAGTTAAGAGTTCTCTCAATCCGTAACTTACTTTCTTTGCTAAGCATAAGATCCTACAGTAGCCGCATGCAGTTTAGAAACCTGCATCTTGTCTACCTGTACGATGTTTTGAGGACTGTTTGCTTTCACCTTCTTTCACGCAGGGGTGATTAGTTGTATTAATTAACGTAACGTTAAATGTACTTTCTTCTAGTTTGTTATTAAATTGTTTCTGCAATTTAATTCCGTTATCTATCTTTTCCTTGAAGCTTTAAGTCAACTTAATTGTGTGATCTTTTATATAGCCTGCTTGACTATCAGCAGTCTATAGTGCGTGCACCCTGTAACCGAGTCATAGGATACCTCGTTGTCCAGGCAGGACTCTTGACGGTTTAGGGTGGTTTGTTGCCTGGGTTTATAGATAAGGGTTGGATCTAGCGTTTTCCGTTGTTGCTTGTTGCCGCATACCTAGTCCAATAGAAAGAGCCCAGTGTTTATATATCCCAGGACGTAACAAATGGCGACCTTGCATAGGATTTACTGAACAGAGGAATATAGGGGTCATTTGTTTTGAGATTCCTTATGATTGGAGGAATACAGTGGACATAGAGTTTTTTTTGAGCAACCAATATAACACATTAAAGACTTTAAATAACATTAGTATATACATACTTGCATAGGAGATAAGGCACATTCTATAACCGTGATAATTACTGCAGTACACAAACATGTCTAATATATCAGAACACAGTGATGGGTCAGGTCACGATACAGGCTCGGAGGGAGAAAGACCTGTGGAGTGGCTAGTCGATAGCAAGGAGGGTGCTAGAAGATTTTTAGAGGTGCCCCTTACCGCTGCCAGGGTGTTGAAGCTGAATAAGTATTGCTTAAAGTGTGTGGCAGGTCTTCAGGGTCACCAGGGTTTAAGTGGCATGAGGAAAGATCAGCTGAGGACTTTGATATTGGGTTTAGAAGGGAGAGACCTGGGTGGAGAGGCGACTGGGGGCCCCGGTCCCCAGCCCCCCCCTCCACTCTACCCCCATATCAAACGTCAGGGTGCCTGAATTTAGTACATACCCCCAAGTTGATGGTCAATGGCAGCGTGGAATTCAATCACAGGGACCCTCCCCATTAAATGCATATTCCCCTCCTCAAGGGTTGACTCCAGATTTGTTGTTTCGGCTTGAGATGGCCAAGGTTGAGGCTGCTAGAGCTCAGGTTGAGGACGCCGAAAGACAGCTTAGTGTGCAGGCTGAGGTTGCTAGAGCTCAGGTTGAGGCTACCGAAAGACAGGCTAGTGTGCAGGCTGAGGCTGCAGAGAGAACAGCTATACGAAAGGCTGAACTTCAGGCAGAGTCTACTAGGTATCGGGCTGACAGGGAGCTGGAGAGATCTCGAGTGGAGGTAACAGGGCGAAATATTGGGGAGGTAACAGACATCGGGACCAATCATTGTCGCACCTGCTTAAACTAGTTCCTGTGTTCGATGAATCATGTGTAACTGAGTTTTTTATGCGATTTGAGAAGAAGTGTCAGGAACACCAGTGGCCTCAGGAAAAGTGGGCAGCATTAGTTTCATCAAGACTCCTAGGAAAGGGGCTAAAAGCGTATGATGCACTACCTTTAGAGTCCTGTGTAGTTTATGATGAGCTAAAGAAGGCTGTGCTACGGGCCTATGAGTTACAACCAGAAACTTACCGCTTGAAGTTTCGGGGTGTTACTAAGGGCAAGGATAGTACCTTCCTAGAACACGCCCGGGACTTGTCTGATGCACTACGACATTGGCTGCGTTCTGAGAGGGCAGCTACTTTTGAGGAGTTGAGTGAGCTGGTTCTCTTGGAGCAGTTCTTTAAGTGCACAGGCGGGGACTTAACATTAAATATAAAGGAAAAAAATCCTAGAACTCTCCAGGAGGCAGCAGAAATGGCTGACCTCCGACTGTCATTAATTCGAGGGTGTGGAGCAGCAGCTAGGAGTGAGTCGGGTGCAAAGGATCGTACCCCTCCCCCTCCCAAGAATTTTGATACACATAAATACACAAAACCATCTAGCACTGACAATAAAACTGAACATAAACCAAATACCGTCGTCCCGTATAAGAAGTCTAATGGTACCTCCCACTCTCAAGGGAAACCAAAGAGTAAAGAGTGCTTTGCATGTCACAAGGAGGGTCACTTTGCAAATGCTTGTCCGAACAAGCCACCAAACAAGGTTGTGTCATTGGTCCGCAGCATAGGGGTGTCGCCTATATCTTCTGAGTTTGCCAAGGGTAGTTCGTCAGAGGTTGGGACACAGCCTGTGTTCAAGAGTCCGGAAGGCTCGAACCCTGTCCGCGACGTCTTTGGGGGTCATAGAGGGCATGGTTTTGTGAGGTGGGCTGGCGAAAGGCGAGGAGTTAAGCTATTGCGTGATACTGGGGCTTCTCAGACCTTGTTAAAGAACTTTACTGGTAGGCCGATTAACGCTGCTCGGGTGGTGGTAGTTCAGGGGATCAATGCTACGAAGTCCTACCCGCTGGTGCGGATGGAGCTGGAGGTGGGTGGTGTGGCGAAGGAACTGGATGTCGGAATTGTAGAGAACTTGCCTGTTGGGGGCGTCGACCTCCTCCTCGGCAACGACTTTGCGGTGCCTGCTTCTAAGGTTTCACCCTTGGTCGTTGCCGAGAAGGCGGCCGACGTTAGTAGGGAGGAACAGGAGTGGGTTGAGAAGTGTAGCGTACAAACTATGGCGTGTGTTGTGACGCGTTCTCAGACATCCGGAGCCTTGCAGCCACCACCTCAGTCTATCAAACCGCGGAGGAAAGGTCACAAGAAAACGGGAAGTGTTGGTCAATTGGAGAGTTTTGAGCCGGCAGTGTTTCTTGGCGACTCATTATTGGGTGGCACCTATGTTAGAGTCTGGAGAGGCCCCGGGGCCTGTCACTGCTAGTGCAGGTGCAGGGCAGGAAGAGACTCTGCGACAGCATCGTTACGCGCAGCGTGAGGAAAGGATGGCTCAGCGGGACATTGGAGGTGGAAATAAATTATTTAAGATGAACTTGGATAATCTGGCACCTGCTGATATATGTTCCTTGCAGCTGGAAGATCCTGAAGTCAGGGTGTGTGGTAATGGTGCTATCGAACTGGAGAGCGATGGGGATGCGCAGCCTGGTGATTTTTTCTTGTCCGAGGGGATCTTGTATCGGAGACATCAGGATCCCAAGAAAAAGTGGGATGGCGGTTCAGGATTAGTGGACCAGTTAGTAGTACCGAGGGTGTGGCGTGAGAGCTTATTGAGATTAGCTCATGATGTGCCTTTGGCAGGGCACCTGGGGGCACGTAAGACGGAGGCAGCTCTCAGCAAGCTTTTCTGGTGGCCTGGGTTAAAGGCGAGTGTCGTGTCATGGGTGTCACAGTGTCACACTTGTCAAGTTGTTGGGAAACCCAATCAGGTCATCCCGAGAGCCCCGTTACAACCCATCCCTGTCATTGGGCCGCCCTTCAGCAAGGTTGTTATTGATATGGTTGGCCCATTGCCCCCCACTAGTGCCGGCAATAAATTTGTACTAACTGTAATGGATGTAGCAACACGGTATCCAGATGCTTACCCCATGCGCAACGGGATGGCTAAGACTGTTGTCAAAAACCTACTGTTACGACTGGGGTTCAAATATATCAGGGCTCTTATTCATTGGACTAGTAATGGCATAAATGTTACAACGGAAAGCGCTAGCTCCAACCTCAGATGTATATTCCCAGTGAACAAAGAACACAAATACTCTACAGAGTTCTATATGCAATAATAGGCTATCAAACTCTCAATAAATGTGTGTCTACTCTAGGCTTAATGTTATGTGAAAACAGCCTATTACTACCTATAACCGAAGGTGCTTGGTTATGGTATGCAAAGTAAGGTGGTAAGAGAAGTTACAGCTTACGTTACTTTAATCAATAAATGTCAGGCACTCCTGCATGAAAGAAAGTGAACTAAAGTCCTTCAACACTAACAAGGAATCTTCTTTAAATGTTAGATGCTATAAAGATGCTCGTATCGGAAATGGAACCCAAAAAGGCAGGCAGCGGAACAATGCTCGTGCAGGCTATGCACACAAAAAGGCAGAATATATAATGCCGTCGGAGCCAAGAATATCCTAAACACAACAACAATAATAATAATCGCCACGACAATGCAGTATTCCTATCAACAAAAAGAGCCTAAGTCGTTTGTGTCTCAATACATCAAACTAGGCTGCGAAATGCTTGTGTAATCATAAATGGGTATGCATAAAAAGAGTAATTAGGTTAATATACTTAATGTCTACTATGATTGATAAAGTCTAGCTAGAGTCAATGATACGAGATACTGGTGCGCATGGCATGCTGCATAGCCTAGTGCAAATCTCAAGTCTGTGCGTCAAATATTACGTTATAATGAAGGGTAGCTCTCTTGAGAAACCTTAATACCGAAGTATTAAGCGTTCTCCTGGCGTACCTCAAAGACAAACAATCGAGACTAGAACAGTGCAGAATGGTATAGGCAAAAAACCCTCATTCGTGCATGCTCTACTCTCAATGGCACACAGACTAGAATTTACTCAATCAACTCCAGTTCTCAGGTATGTCGTGCCGCTTTTAACTGAAGCCAGCACTCATAGGAAACAATACCTATAATATCAGACTCCTAGTCTAGCATTATCTAATCCAGCAGAACACTAATAACTAAAGGAAGCAGTACTAAACAATATAAATGCCAACCAATGCTTCGTGATCCACTTATCTTAACAACTAACATACATAGGCTATATCAGACCTTAACACACAATACAACTGGCCAGCATGAAGCTGATTTTGCAGAGTTAACCAGAGGGGGTATAATATTAATAAAAGGTGGTGAAGGATATGGAAAATGAGAGAGATAGGCAGAGGAAAAGATTCTCAGGTACGGAGCGGGGACAGATAGCAAGGGAAAAAGATGGGTGTGTTCTAGAAACCAGATCTGAGGGAGAGAGTGGCGAGGAACTGTATATATACTCGCACTAGCTCGAGCCGCGTGGGAAAACAGCGGTTACAAGTCATCTAACCACTAGCAAAGCTTACAGCATGGTAAGGACCTCTCTCCACCAACCCCCGCGAGGCAGCCAGCCGTGACGTCATCGAGCGGGACAAAAAACACTGCGCGCCCCCTCTCACTCTGTTCTACTCCCTCTCTCTCTCCCAGATCCTATCATTACTAGTTAATGATAAAATATATACTTTACAATTAAATATATAAAGCCTTGACATGGGCGAAAACAAAGAGCCTTTCTGGACTGCCCATGACACGAGCTTTCATATGAAATAAAGCACACTCTAATACACAAACTGTAGCCCCATCCACTGCCCTGGCGATCCTAGCGAGTCACTGTAGGACAAGCCATGCGGTTCTAACGGAGTGGTTAACGTCACACCCCCCCCAAGATTTTTCTCAGAGGCCCCAAGGCTCACAAAAATCTGATGGTTAGAACCCATGCTATATCTCCACTTCCCATCACCCAGCGGCAGTAAAATATCTGGCACAGTTCTTCAACAAAAAAATTTCAAAATTATAACCCTCCCCAACACCATAGGTAAAATTATATGTAGTTATGCTCCTCAAGAGCGAGCTTCTCTAGCCCAGCATTCTGAGAGGAGTGCAACTCAGAATTACTGCTATAACATACTAAAAAAAATCAACTATCAAAGAAAGAGTTTTTATTTGATTTTTATGTTTATAATTTGTTTATTTCGGCTGCACTATAGGGGCAAGCCTAGTTTTTTCTTCTATACCAAACGCTCAACTCCTGCTGTACGACCCAATACGCTGGGCTACAACCGCGAGCCAACAAGCACCAAGCGCAAAATACTATTCAAACTAAAGCAGGAGGCTACCCGTGTGTCAATCTACCCAGGATCATATACCCTTGAACGACCATCTGCAACCACGTTGTCACAACCGGCAATATGGCGTATGTCCAGGTTATATACCAATAACCTTAGTGACCACCTGGCCAGCCTCATATTCCGATTGTGAAACTGGTCCAAGAACTTGAGAGGGTGATGATCCGGGTAAACTACAACGACTGGACCATAGGCTGGAACACAGATCTCGAAATGCTTCAGAGCAAGTACAACCGCCAGCAGCTCCTCCTTGACAACAGAGCAGCTCCCCTGGGCCGAATTGTACTTCTCCGAGCAGAAACTAACAGGATGCTCCAGCCCATCATCGTCCTTTTCCACAAGGACGGCACCAGCCCCCACACCACTAGCCTCCGTTGCTAGTTGGAAAGGTAGGCTAAAGTCAGGGGCCCTGAGGATCGGGTGAGTGCACAACAGGTGTTTTACTTCCCTAAACACCTTCTCACACTCAGGCGCCCATTTGAACTTCTTATCCTTCCAGTTGTCCTCCACCTGAGCTTGACTGTCCCGTTCTCCTTCTCCACCTTGACTTCTAAACGTCATCACAGGCACAGTGAGAGGCTCAGGGGGGTGCCTCCCATACTCCTTCACGGGATTATCATGACATAACTGGTTGCGCTTCCGTCTGTCTGGAGTGGCTACCAAGTAAACCAGGTCCGATAGATCCTCCACCACCCTATAAGGACCAGCGTACTTCGCGGATAAGGGGTGACCTACAAGGGGCAGTAGAATCAACACCTCCTGACCCACGTGAAACTCCCTGAGTTCAACCTTGAGGTCGTACCTGTCCTTCCTGAGGGCCTGAGAGCTAGTCAAATTACGGCCAGCCAACTCCAGACTGCGCAACATCCGTTCTCGACTGTTGAGGACACACTTGAGCATAGAACAAGGTTTTTCTGCGCCCTCCCATACTTCTTCAACCATATGGAGAGGCCCTCTGACACGGTGGCCAAAGACGAGCTCATTAGGGCTGAATCCCAAACTCTCCCCAGGTACCTCCCACACAGCAAACAAAACACATGGCAGGCCAAGATCCCAATCCCTCCCACTCTCAAAGCAACAACAACGAAGCACAGATTTCAAGGCTGAGTGCCATCGCTGTAACACACCCTGGCTCTCCGGATGATATGCAGATGACACAACCCCAACAATCCCATGCTGCGGCATTGCTTGTACAAAGAGGCTAGAAGTGAAGTTGGGTCCCCGGACTGACTGAAGCCCCTGCGGGTAACCATACCGGGAAAAATACACTAGCAAGCTTCGGACCACCGTCTTCGCCGACCCATTTCTCATAGGGTACGCGTCAGGGTACCTTGTTGCTACATCTCCCGACTGTGCATCACTGTCCTCCTTCAACTCTTTCGTCTTTTTAAGCCCATCCCCTGCCCCTTCAGGAACAGTTACTGGGTCTTCTCCAGACTCGAAATGTGGTCCTAATAATGAGTCCCCGAGAAGGTCCGTTGACACTAAACTCTCAACCGCATCAACTTCCAACCCCTTCTCGGTACCCTTCCTCCGCTGATCTAAAGATTGTTGACCAGAATGTGACTCCCTGGATGCAGAATCTCCGGTGACAACACACGCCATAGGCTGCACCGGACACTTCTCAACCCACTCCTGCTCCTCCCTACTCACGTCGGCCGGCTTCTCGACAATGACTAAGGGTGGAGCCTCAGAAGTAGGCCCCGCAAAGTCATTGCCAAGAAGGAGGTCGACGCCCCCAACAGGTAACTTCTCCACAATTCCTACATCCAGGTCACGAGTCACACCATCAACTTCCACCTTCATTCTTACAAGCGGGTATGACCTTGTTGCATTAACTCCCTGAACCACAACCACCCGCGCCGTATTGACAGGTTTACCAGTGAAATTGCTCAACAGTGTTTGCGATGCCCCAGTGTCACGCAAAATTCTCACCTCATGTCTTCTACCCCCCCACTCCACACAACGAAGTCCCCTGTGGTCACTAAAGGCATCACGGACAGGGAATAAGCCTTCCGGATCCTTCTGCACTGGCAGTGTATTTACCTCGGAAGAAATTCCTCTAACAAACTCCGATGTCCTCTTGAACACTCCAATGCCGTGAGCAAAAGACACGGCTGCCGGAGGAGGTCGACTAGGGCACTCATTTGCCTTATGACCCTCCTGGTGGCACCTAAAACACATAAATTTCGGTTTCGGCTTATACTGTGATGTAAAAGGCCCCTGACTTTTCACATACGGTGTGGTGGTAGGTTTGGCTTCAGTTTTAGTTTCATTGCTCTTTGGTTTAAATGTGTCATTGCTACGGGGATGGGGAGGATAACGGTCCCTAGCACTTGCATCGTACTTCTGTGAGGACCCGCAACCCCGAATCAACGACAGCCGTAGATCAGCCATTTCTGCTGCTTCTACTAGAGTTCTTGGGTTTTTCTCCTTTAAGTTCAAAGTTAGATCACCGCCCGTGCTCTTAAAGAACTGCTCCAACATCATTAACTGCTTAACTCCATCAAACGTTGTTACCTTCTCAGATCGGAGCCAGTTCCCCATAGCATCGGACAAGTCCCGGGCGTGTTCCAAAAAGGTGCTATCTCTTCCGTTAGTTACACCCCGGAACTTCAAACGGTACGTTTCTGGTTGCTGTTCGTAAGCCCTCAGGACAGCCTCCTTGAGATCCTCGTACACAATACATAACTCCAAAGGTAACGCATCGTAGGCTTTAAGACCCTTGCCTATTAATCTAGAGGATACAAGTGCTGCCCATTTATTCTCTGGCCACTGGTGTTCCTGGCACTTCTTCTCAAAGCGTGTGAAAAATTCTGTTACACCACTCTCATCAAACACCGGAACCAGTTTCAATAAGTGCGAGAGAGACTGCTCATGAACACGGTTACCAGCCCCAAGTCGCTGTCCCGTTGCCTCTACTCGTGACTTCTCTACGTCCATGTCGGCACAGTACCTAGTCGACTCTAAATCCGCTTGGATTTTTGCTAGCTCTATGTGCTGCTGATGCTGAAGCTCAGATGCCCTGATGGCCTTTCTCTCTTCGATCTTAGCTAATTCGAGCTTAAACAATAATTCTGGAGATAACCCTTGAGGAGGTGAAGGTGCTACAATGTTTGAAATTACCGGTGGTCCCCCAGGGGCAACCCACCCTGCCAGTCACCACCCAACTGCGGAAGCGTACCCGGGGTCGGCAAACTACTGGGATGGCTGGGAGTCGAGTGTAGGGGAAGCATGGCCGAAGGGCTCTGAGCACTCAACCCATCTCGCTCACCAGTCACCCTGCCCAGTACACACGTTATCAAGTTATCCTTGGTCATGCTGCTAGTAACCGCATGACCGATAGCTGTGGCCAGGCATTGAAGACCGTACCGATCCATACCCTCCAACCGCTCGGCAGTAACAGGCCATTGCAAAAATATCCTAGCATCCTCCTCACAGTTCACCCGATTAACCCTTTCATCATGCTGCTGTTCCTCAGTCTCGACATTACGTACTGTGTCTCCATTCTCCTCTGAACCGGTATAAGACATGATGCTCACAAAAATTTCTCACCACAATATTCAGAAAAGAAGTACCCCAAACTCTTATACCTCAATATACACACAAAAATTCTCGGAAATGCTCAAGGGCTATACTATGTTGCAATTTTTTTGTTTTATACTTGCTGATCCCCGCAAAATATTCTCCAAAACAACAAATGTTCCCTGCTAATAAATGTAGGTTCACCAAATCCTAGGTAAGGTCGCCATTTGTTACGACTGGGGTTCAAATATATCAGGGCTCTTATTCATTGGACTAGTAATGGCATAAATGTTACAACGGAAAGCGCTAGCTCCAACCTCTGATGTATATTCCCAGTGAACAAAGAACACAAATACTCTACAGAGTTCTATATGCAATAATAGGCTATCAAACTCTCAATAAATGTGCGTCTACTCTAGGCTTAATGTTATGTGAAAACAGCCTATTACTACATATAACCGAAGGTGCTTGGTTATGGTATGCAAAGTAAGGTGGTAAGAGAAGTTACAGCTTACGTTACTTTAATCAATAAATGTCAGGCACTCCTGCATGAAAGAAAGTGCACTAAAGTCCTTCAACACTAACAAGGAATCTTCTTTAAATGTTAGATGCTATAAAGATGCTCGTATCGGAAATGGAACCCAAAAAGGCAGGCAGCGGAACAATGCTCGTGCAGGCTATGCACACAAAAAGGCAGAATATATATAATGCCGTCGCAGCCAAGAATATCCTAAACACAACAACAATAATAATAATCGCCACGACAATGCAGTATTCCTATCAACAAAAAGAGCCTAAGTCGTTTGTGTCTCAATACATCAAACTAGGCTGCGAAATGCTTGTGTAATCATAAATGGGTATGCATAAAAAGAGTAATTAGGTTAATATACTTAATGTCTACTATGATTGATAAAGTCTAGCTAGAGTCAATGATACGAGATACTGGTGCGCATGGCATGCTGCATAGCCTAGTGCAAATCTCAAGTCTGTGCGTCAAATATTACGTTATAATGAAGGGTAGCTCTCTTGAGAAACCTTAATACCGAAGTATTAAGCGTTCTCCTGGCGTACCTCAAAGACAAACAATCGAGACTAGAACAGTGCAGAATGGTATAGGCAAAAAACCCTCATTCGTGCATGCTCTACTCTCAATGGCACACAGACTAGAATTTACTCAATCAACTCCAGTTCTCAGGTATGTCGTGCCGCTTTTAACTGAAGCCAGCACTCATAGGAAACAATACCTATAATATCAGACTCCTAGACTAGCATTATCTAATCCAGCAGAACACTAATAACTAAAGGAAGCAGTACTAAACAATATAAATGCCAACCAATGCTTCGTGATCCACTTATCTTAACAACTAACATACATAGGCTATATCAGACCTTAACACACAATACAACTGGCCAGCATGAAGCTGATTTTGCAGAGTTAACCAGAGGGGGTATAATATTAATAAAAGGTGGTGAAGGATATGGAAAATGAGAGAGATAGGCAGAGGAAAAGATTCTCAGGTACGGAGCGGGGACAGATAGCAAGGGAAAAAAGATGGGTGTGTTCTAGAAACCAGATCTGAGGGAGAGAGTGGCGAGGAACTGTATATATACTCGCACTAGCTCGAGCCGCGTGGGAAAACAGCGGTTACAAGTCATCTAACCACTAGCAAAGCTTACAGCATGGTAAGGGCCTCTCTCCACCAACCCCCGCGAGGCAGCCAGCCGTGACGTCATCGAGCGGGAAAAAAAACACTGCGCGCCCCCTCTCACTCTGTTCTACTCCCTCTCTCTCTCCCAGATCCTATCATTACTAGTTAATGATAAAATATATACTTTACAATTAAATATATAAAGCCTTGACATGGGCGAAAACAAAGAGCCTTTCTGGACTGCCCATGACACGAGCTTTCATATGAAATAAAGCACACTCTAATACACAAACTGTAGCCCCATCCACTGCCCTGGCGATCCTAGCGAGTCACTGTAGGACAAGCCATGCGGTTCTAACGGAGTGGTTAACGTCACACTACTTGTCTATTTCTCTCGTTATGGCTACCCTCAGGAGATCCAGTCTGATCAGGGATCCAATTTTACTTCTGCTCTGTTTAAGCAGACCATGCAGCAACATGGGATAGTGTCTGTGGTGTCATCTGCCTACCATCCCGAGAGTCAGGGAGTTTTGGAAAGGTGGCACTCGACTCTCAAGAGTATGTTGCGGTGTTATTGCATGGAGAATGGGAAGGACTGGGATCTAGGTCTCCCATACGTTTTATTTGCTGCGAGAGAAGTACCTGGCGAGAGCTTGGGATTTAGCCCGAACGAGTTGGTTTTTGGACACAGGGTCAGGGGGCCCCTCCACATAGTCAAGGAGATCTGGGAGGGAGTCACAAAGCCATGCTCGCTTCTAAAGTATGTAGTTGAAAGCCGTGAGAGAATGCTAAAGAGCTTGGAGGTAGCAGGTCGGAACCTTAAGAGTTCACAAGCTCAGATGAAGGACAGATACGACCAGAAGGTGAAGCTGAGGGAGTTTGAAGTAGATCAGGAAGTACTGATACTACTGCCTCTGGTGGGACACCCCTTGTCTGCCAAGTATTCTGGTCCGTATCGGGTTGTAAGGAAGGTTTCTGATCTCGACTATTTAGTAGCTACTCCTGATCGTAAGAAAAAGAACCAACTTTGCCATGTAAATCTGATGAAAGAGTATGTGAGGCGCCCGTCCGAGCTTCTCACTGTCCCGGTGTTGATCTGCAGCGATCGTGGTGGAGAAGGAGGAAGGGACAGTCAAGCTGCGGGGAGGATAATTGGGACCGTCATGTTTCCGCGGATCAGTGGGCGGGGAATTCTAGACAAGTGGCTCACGAGTTGATATTGCACCTGCCTGAGCAACAGCGTGTAGCTGTGCAGCACTTGTTTGATTCAAACCCAGCTGTTTTCGCGGAGCATCCTGGCCTCACTACTCAAGTGGTGCACGATGTCGATGTTGGGGACCACCCGCCCTTTAAATCAGTGCCATACCGTGTTCCCCCTATTAAATTACCAGCACTTAGGGAAGAACTGGATTATATGCTGAAACGTGGGCTGATTTCTGAGGGTGCAGTAAGGTGGACTTCCCCCGTCACACTGCAGCCCAAACCAGATGGCAGGGTGCGGTTTTGTATAGATTTCCGCAGGTTGAATGGTTTAACCCCCACAAATGCCTACCCTCTCCCTTGGTCGACAGTGTGGATAAGATAGGAAAGGCCAAGTTCCTCACTAAGATAGACCTTGTTAAGGGTTATTGGCAAGTGCCCTTGTCTGAGCGAGCGCGAGAGGTGTGTGGGTTTGTGGTGGACGGTGCCACATATCGTTGCCATGTTATGCCATACGGGCTGAAAAATGCCCCTGCAACGTTTCAGAAATTAATGAACGACATTGTAGCCGACATTCCCAACTGTACGGTGTACCTAGATGATGTCATAATATACGACGATGATTTTAACAGTCACTGTGCTCACATCGGACAGCTTTTTAATAAACTGAATGAAGCAGGTTTGGTGGTAAACCTGGGTAAGTGCGATTTTGTCAAAGCCACAGTTTTGTACCTGGGGTTCGAGGTGGGGATGGGTCAGGTGTGCCCTCCACAGACAAAGATCAAAGCCATCGATCAGTTTCCCCAGCCTACGACTAATCATGCGGTTTCTAGGTATGATAGGCTATTATCGTCGCTTCATCAAAGGCTATTCGACTGTATTTACACCTTTAACTGACTTATTATCTAAGGACAAGAAGTTCCGGTGGTCTCCTGAGTGTGCAGAGGCGTTTTCCTTGGTGAAACACCTGTTATGTACCCACCCCATACTCAGGGCCCCGGACTTCAGCAGACCTTTTCAGATGGCGACTGATGCCAGTGGCGTAGGGGCTGGGGCTGTCTTGTTACAGACAGATGATGAAGGTATTGAACATCCAGTGAGTTTTTACAGTAAAAAATTCAATAGTGCACAAAGGAATTACTCTGTAATTGAAAAAGAACTCCTGGCAATAGTGCTGGCGCTCAGGCACTTCGATGTATATGTTCCTGCTTTCGGACCAGTCATAGTGGTTTATACCGATCATCACCCTCTGAAATTCTTGAATCAGTTTCATAACCGGAATATGAGGCTGACCAGGTGGTCACTCATGCTTCAGGAGTATAATCTGGACATACGCCATATTGCCGGTTCTGATAACGTGATAGCGGATTGTCTATCAAGGGTGGATGATGTTGGTTACTGCTACAGGATTGAGGGTTGAGTGTGGAGGAAAATAGGCTGTCACTGTAGTTCAGCCGAAAAAAACAAATTAACCCTTATTTAGCGGCGAGCAACATAAGTCGAGTTAAAAAAAGCTGGACTATGTGGCGGCGCTCGACATAACTCGAGTGGCAATTTCAGCACGTAATGTGGCTGAGAGAGAGAGACAAGTGGTGGCAGGAGACTAGCGAGCGTATGACTGCTCCAGACCACCGCGGCGAACCTACTGACACAAATCTCAGCTCCCTCCTCCCTCTCTCACTCGCTACATACTCAATTATGTACTGAAAGTACCGAATTACCTGCTTTTTGCACTCGCGTTGCACGGTTATTGCAAGAAAACTATCCATCATACAAGGATCGTTATGGTGTCATTCGAAAGCTCTGTTTATGCCCTTTCAGGGATAGGTACTTGTTTTACGTTCTGGGTCTTATTTAGGCATGAAAATGATCACGTAAACAGCCCTATTTTGGCTAAAAACACCCCGCTGTGCGGTACACATAAATAAACCGCATAGGCCGCTCGTAAGGTGTTAAAAAAGCAAAAAACCTTATAAAAACTCTTTATTTTTTATAACGTGTAGAATTTTGTATAAGATGTTGTGGCAGTATCTAAGTTGAATGTTTTCGCTTATTGTCGCTAAGTTAGTTGAACTTGCTCGGTGGAGTGCAACAGTCTTTATTTTTTATATATATAGTGCCTTGTGTCGCAACAGTGTGTGGTACTATGAGAAGCTTTCTGTTAGATATGAAGAACTTAGTAAAGTGTCTTATATCTTGGGGGAGGTGTGACGCTCCTGCATAGTAGCCACGTGCGGGCATGCGCGAGTGTCGGCTGCCCAGCCGTTTGGAAACCGGCTGGCGGCAGCCGGCAGCCGGCCGGCCGGCTTTTCCTTAGTATATATCCTACGACAATGTAACTAATGTCTGGGATATTTTTATGTTGTTTCACAGCTTGAAGCTGCCCTTATTCTTAACCAACACATCTTAGTATATTTTATTCTCCATAGTTGATTGTTTCATTATAATATATAAGATGTAAGTCTAGTGAGAGTGGGAGGAGACGAGCGGGAGAGAGAGACCGGCTGGGGGACGTTGCTTCGCGCGCGGAGAGACTAGCTTGGGACGAGCCTGATGTTGCCATTTGATCGCAACGTTAGGCTTAGTTTCGACTCACGCAAGGGGTAGAGGATTTTGACCCGGCAACTGTGTTGAGTGTTGCCAAGCATGGGATGTATTTCGCATGCCTAGGGTGGGGTCCAGACAGATTCAAGACTCAGAGCTCACCTCACTGTCGTACTCTTCGGACCCCCTTGATATCTATCCCTCTCAACCCCACTTAGAAACTTTCTCTCTTACTTTGTATACCTTCTTTCCACTACTTCACCAATCTATTTAATTATCCCATCCCCTTGATAGACCTTATATCTATTATTGTATTAACGACGAGCTCTCAGATAACTTGATAGGATCTAGGGCCTTATGCAGAGATTTAATTGTTAATGAGACCTAGGAAGCTTTTTTGTTGTCTCATATTTGGTGGTTTCATGCTTGCTAGTGTGTTTTTGTGGCAGGTGAGCAGGGGCTAGACCGGAGGGGAGGTTTTTTGCGATCCTTTAAGTAAAGTCTGCAGGTGCGAGTCCTGTGGACCTGCACAACTTTACTAGGATACCCGTGGGAGTCTGGGGGGCATTTTCTTGTCTGTGTGTCTAGTGTTGTGTTGTGTGAGGGCCCTTGCCTAGTCCACTCAGCACTGCGCTAGCACGTCTTGCGTTTGTTTTAGGGTCGCCAGGAGAGAGTCAGATACTTGGGATCTGAGTCTCAAAAGAGAGCACCCTTTCAATTAGAGTAATTTGGCGCACAGACTTGGGAACGTCCCTAGGCTAGAGCAGGTGGCTCAGCCCGGGTATCTGAAGCCTATATCCTTCCGGCTAGACCTCTGCCACCTGGCAGATTAACAGCTAGCGGTTTATTATATCTGTATGCTTGTTATTGTGCCACAGTTTACCGTCTTTGTGAGCATTGTGAGTCAGGGTGTGGCTTAGAGACTCTGTCCGAGCAGGCTTGCCTGACTAAGAGTGAGAAGCACACCTGTATGTGGTTATGTTGCGAGTTGCTGCCTTTATTTAATTATACCTATGCCATCATACACTGTAGGTCCTATCACTAGTATTTATTCCTGTTTATTAGTTAAGAGTTTTCTAAATCCGTAACTTACTTTCTTTGCTAAGCATCAGATCCTACAGTAGTCGCATGCAGTTTAGAAACCTGCATCTTGTCTACCTGTACGATGTTTTGAGGACTGTTTGCTTTCACCTTCTTTCACGCAGGGGTGATTAGCTGTATTAATTAACGTAACGTTAAATGTACTTTCTTCTAGTTTGTTATTAAATTGTTTCTGCAATTTAATTCTGTTATCTATCTTTTCCTTGAAGCTTTAAGTCAACTTAATTGTGTGATCTTTTATATAGCCTGCTTGACTATCAGCAGTCTATAGTGCGTGCACCCTGTAACCGAGTCATAGGATACCTCGTTGTCCAGGCAAGACTCTTGACGGTTTAGGGTGGTTTGTTGCCTGGCTTTATAGATAAGGGTTGGATCTAGCGTTTTCCGTTGTTGCTTGTTGCCGCATACCTAGTCCAATAGAAAGAGCCCAGTGTTTATATATCCCAGGACGTAACAGTACCCCGTGAACCAAGCAGTAAATCACACTCTTATGATCGTGAACTTGACTTGGAAATTTGCTTAACTAGCCTTCTCTTTAAAGACATGGATTTTGATATGGAGGAAGTGGATGGTAAGCTCTCTATGGAGTTGCAGGAAATTGATGTAAATGAGGATAATGTAAATGTATCAGTTTCTGGTATGGTATCAGTTTCACCTAGCACAGTCATAGAAGAACAGTTGTGATGCCTGCCAGCGTTGGCAGTATCGCCTCCCGGTAGCCACTAGTGCTCGCCAGGGCAGTGAAATGGGCTACAGTCTATCTACAATGTTGTACTTTCTTTCTTGTGAATCGTCATGTCACACGCAGTATAGAAATGGTCTTTATTTTCGCCTGTGACAATGCATTATATTTTGTATCATGAGTAGAACATAAGATGCATTGTATATTGTTAAGGAGAGAGAACAATATAGGCAGTGGGATGGTAGTGTGTACGTGCGTATGCATGTCTTGCCTCCCTCGCTCGGAGGCTCGCGCGCGTGCTTTCTCACGCCCCTTGATTGGCTGGTGATTCCTGGCGCCTTCTGCAGGCCTGCTGCCTGGTGACGTAGCGGCCTGTGATTGGCTGACCACCATGCCTTTGTGTGATCCTGGGGGTCCCGAGGAGCTACTCTCTTCAGAGCTTGCCTGACCAGCATACCCTTAACATCTCCCTTGTAATCTGTCCCCCGACTCCTACCTATAGAAAACTTTCTCTCTCTCTCAACTTCTTACCTCTCATTCTTCCAATCTATTTAATATCATAACTCCCCTTTGGTTCTACACGATTTCATATATCGGCCATCGTATTATATGCTGAAGCTCTCGGATATTACATGTTTAGTTAGGCATTTTGGAAGGGTTACCATTTTGTCTGTAGAAGTTCGACACACTCGCGGTGTCTCCCTACCTGTATCTTGGTGGTCTGTTGGGCTATTTAATGCTAGACTGGGGTAAGGCTACTGGTGTTGTGATTTCCGATGTGTACTAGGTTTTGTTGAACCTGTACAATCGCAACAGATACGTGGGAAGCCTAGGTTGTCTTTCTGACTGTGTACCTTGTGAGTTTAGCCTTGTGTTGCGAGTGAGGGCTTTTGCCTCTGCCACCCAACACTTTGCTAACTCGTTTTGTTTTGACTTCAAGAGGGTCGCCAGGAGAGAACCAGATACTAGCGATCTGGATCTCTCAAGAGAGCACCCCGTCATTTAACGTAATTTGGCCGCACAGCCTTAAGGACTTCGCTAGGCTACGAGACGCTTGCTCAGCCATTGTTTCCTAGCCTACTACATCCCAGCTAGACTTTATTCGCCTAGCAGACACCCGATTAAGATTATAAACTCTTTTTGATATGTATGCATTATTATTCACAGCATTTTATTAGTCTAGGTTGTTGTTGAGTTGCACAACCATAGTAGACTGTTTCGTTCATGAGGAAGTACTTCTTTTGCTGTTGGGAGTTAATACTATTGCGCATTTATTATTATTCCCGTGCCAGTTAACCCTGTATGTCCATACAATTGTCATATCCTGTTCCTGCTTTATATAACCGTTCAAAATCCGATTCGATCATCTTAAGCAGCATCAGACTTTCTTTAGAAGATTCCTGTTCGATGCTTTAGGACTTTCATTCACTTTCTTTAATATAGGAGTGACAGTTTGTTATTGTTTAGAGTAACTTTAAATATACCTTCTTCTAGTTTGCATTAAATCATTGCAGTGATTTAATTAAGCTTTCTATCTTTTCCTTGTATACATTAGTAACGTAATTGTATGTTGTTGTGATCAGGCTGTATCAGAGATCATCAGCCTGTAGTAGTAGTGCATTTATACCGAGTTATAAGATACCCCACTATCGCAGATTTAACTCTGGAGGGTATAGGTGTTTTTGTGCACCGGCATTATAAGTTCGAGGGTTGGATCTAGTGTTACCGTTGTGGCTGTGTGCCTTTCTAGTCCAGTGATTAAGAGCCCTTGTTTTATACGAGTCCCGGTCGTAACAAATGGCGACCTTGCTCAGGATTTTGTGAACTTAGAGAAATATTGCAGGAGTGTTGTGGTCATTTGTTTTTTGTTTAAAGGAATATAGTGGACACAGATTTTCTTTTTGGCAAGTAGTATAACACTTAAGAGTCTTCAAGCATTTTGAGTGAATAGTGCTACATAGGAGTTTAGGTGCTTCTCTTTTTTTTTGTAAGCGTTGAGAATTTTCGGTGGACACTATGTCGGACGACGGATCAGTGTACGATGAGGACACAGTAGGGAAAGCAGGCTCTGAGGTGCAGAGGCTGGGTTTGTTAGATGACATGAGAGTAATAACTAGTGAGGAGGATGCAAGGAAATTTCTGGAGATACCTATTACTGTTGACCGGGTGTCTGGGATTGATCGGTATGGTCTCCAGTGTTTGGCCACGGTCATGAGGCATGTGGGCACTAGCAGCATGTCGAGAGGTGACCTGGTGGCCTGGGTGCTCGGCGGGGTGAATGGGGCTTCGGGTGGAGCGGGAACTGGGGCACCTTCTGCCCAGCCCCCATTCCACTCGACTCCTACCATGGTGCCCCCTCGGGCTCCGGAGCCGGGTACGTTCCCGCAGGCCGATAGTCACTGGCAGGGTGGTTTGCACTTGGGTGAGTCTCCAATTGTTGCATCTCCTCCTCCTCAAAGTTTGACTCCAGATATGCTCTTCCAGCTTGAGATGGCTAAGATGCAGCAGCAGCGGGAATCTGAGCAGCAGCAGCGGGAGTTTGAGATGGCTAAGATTCAGGCTGAGGAGAGAAGGGCCAGATATGAGACTGAGGAGAGAAAGGCCATACGTGAGGCTGAGCTTCAGGTTGAGGCTACGAAGTACTGTGCAGACATAGATCTTGAGAAGTCTAAGGTGGAGTCAACAGGGCAGCGTCTCGGTTCTGGGAATCGAGGTCTTGATCAGTCTTTATCGCACCTTCTTAAGTTAGTCCCTGTATTTGACGAGTCGGGTGTCACTGAATTTTGTATGCGTTTTGAGAAGAAGTGCCGGGAGCACCAATGGCCCGAGGTTAAGTGGGCAGCCCTTGTTTCCTCTAGGTTGATTGGCAAAGGACTCAAAGGCATACGATGCATTGCCCTTGGAGTCTTGCATCGATTACGAGGTATTGAAGGAGGCTGTCCTACGGGCATATGAGTTACAACCAGAGACGTACAGATTGAAGTTCCGGGGTGTAACGAAGGGTTGTGAGTGCACCTTTCTTGAGCATGCCCGGGATCTGTCCGATGCATTTAGAAACTGGCTGCGTTCTGAGAAGGCATCGACGTTTGAGGAGTTGAAACAGCTGATGCTTCTAGAACAATTTTTCAAGTGTACGGGCTGCGATTTGACGTTAAATCTTAAAGAAAAGAACCCGAATACTCTTCAGGAGGCAGCTGAGATGGCTGACCTTCGGTTATCTTTGATTCGTGGGTGCGGTTCTGCACAGAGAAGTGATGCAGGCAATAAGGAGCGTAACCCTCCCCCTCCCCGAAACACTGATACATATAATTACACTAAGAACAAGAGCAACGATACAAAAACTGACCATAAACCTAGTACCGTCCCGTTTAGAAAAGGTCCGGGTCCTCCCACACCTCAAGGGAAGCCCAAGGGAAAGCTAGAGTGGTTCCATTGTCATAATGAGGGGCATTTTGCAAGAGCCTGTCCAAGCAAGCCACCTAATGCAGTTGTGTCTTTGGTTCGCAACATTGGGGTGTCCCTGAAGTCGTCTGAGTTTGCCCGGGGTATAACGTCAGAGGCTGGGACACAGCCAGTCGACTAGAATCCGGAAGGCTCGAACCCTGTCCGCGATGTCTTTTGTGACCATCGAGGGCGTGGCTGCGTGAAGTGGGCTGGTAAGAAGCATGGAGTTGAGCTGTTGCGAGACACGGGTGCCTCTCAGACTTTGATGAAGAATTTTACTGGTAGACCAATAAACGCGGCAAGGGTGGTTGTGGTGCAAGGTATCAATGCTATCAGGTCATACCCGTTGGTCAGGATGGAACTGGAGGTGGATGGTGTGACACGAGAGTTGGATGTTGGAATTGTGGAGAACTTGCCTGTTGGGGGCGTCGACCTCCTTCTCGGCAACGACTTTGCGGTGCCTACTTCTGAGGTTTCACCCTTAGTCGTTGCCGAGAAGCCGGCCGACGTGAGTAGGGAGGAACAGGAGTGAGTAGAGAAGTGTAAAGTGCAACCTATGGCGTGCGAATGTTACAAGATCTCTTGCATCCAAAGTGTCACGGCTTATGTTGGTAAAAGTTTGGAGAGTTTAGTACCAGCAGCGCTTCTTGGCGACTTAGTATTGGCACCATTGTTGGAGTCTGGAGAGGCCCTAGGACCTGTCACAGCTAGTGAGGAGGTGGGGCAGGAAGAGACTCCGAGGCAGCAACGTTACACACAGAGAGAAAAAAGGGTGGCTCAGTTTGATATTGGGGGAGGACATGGGTTGCTTTGGAAGCATCTAGACAGGTTGGCTCCCTCGGATATTAGTAAACTGCAGTTGGAGGATCCGGAAGTTCAGAAGTGTGGTAATGGTGCTGTCGAGATCAAACACGAGGACGGGGAAACATGTCATGTGAACCTGTTGGAGGAGGTTGTGAGGCAACCACCTGAGCAGCCTGCTGTCCCTGCGTTGGTCTGCAGCGGCCAAGGTGGAGAAGGAGAGGGGGGCAGTAGGGCACAGGTGGAGGAGAGTTGGGATTGTCATGTCTCGGCGCAGCAGTGGGCGGGGGACACGAGTCTGGTGGCTGTGGAAGCGCTAGAGCACCTGCCGGAGCAGCAGTGTGCAGCGCTCCAGCACCAGCTCGGTTCATACCCCACTGGTCATGCCGGGCACCCGAGCCTCACAACTCAGGCGGTGCAAGATGTTCCGCGGGCAGGTCACCTGAATGTTGATGGACCGTTAGCCTCGTTGTTTCGGTGGTTCAAGGTGGGCGACGAGGCTTGGACATGGTTATCAGGTCAGGGTCGACCCATGGCTGCCAAGGGTGGTGGTAAGAAGGAGGTCATTGAGCAGATTGGTGAGGTTGGCTGTGGAGTGGATGTGCCCGGTCATCGCATAGCCTCCCAATGCTGCTCTAGTCGAATGCAACAGCCCTACCATAGACCGACTGTATCTGGCCATGTCGCTAAAAGCGGTGATGCTGCGCAGGCAGATGTAGTCGTAAGGAATGCGGGGGTGCGCATGTACGGTATCGGTGGTGAAGCCTTCGCAATAATGAACTATGGGAATGACTGCACAGGTGGTACTGATTGTCCCTCTCATGACCTGGCTGTTCTAGGGACGAAGGTGGAGAAGGAGGGAGACTACAGGTTAGAAGCTGCATTCTCGGCTGGGTTGTGGGAGGGCACTAGGCATGTTGTTCTGCGAGATAAGTTGTTTACTAGGCTGTGGCAGTGCATCCACATGTTTGTTGTTTCTCCAGGCCTGATGTACGGGGTAGAATACGACATGGAGGCTGGAGACAGTGCAAGGCTCAGTTTAATTCCCTACCATATAAATCCTGCTCGACAGCCTGTGGTGCAAGCAGAGCTGGATTACGTGTTGACGAAGGGTCTGAGGGATAAGGAATGTTGTGAGTGGTCGTTGCCTGTAACTTTACAACCTGTGTTAAGTGGCAAGATCAGTGTGTGTGTTGATTGCAAGAGTGGGTGTGAATTATCCCTGACAGACGCCTATCGCTTACCTAGAGTTGACGATACCATAGACCGCATCGGGGCTGCATCGCTAATCACGAAGGTAGAACTAGTGAAAGGTTATTGGCAGGCCCTGTTGCCGGAAAGAGCGAAGAGAAGTGCCAGTCTTGTGATGAACTGGGCAGTTTATCAGTGTCAGGTGTTGTTGTGCTGCCGGAACACAAGTTGGATGTGTGGCATGCTAAGGGCCCTGATAATGTTTTGGCTGATTGTTTGTCACGGGAGGGTTTGTTTGCAGGAGAACCCTCGCCGTTCAGTCAGTGTGTGTTGAGAGTGGAGAAAAACTAGGCTTGCTCCTGTAGAGCAGCCGCCAAAAACAACATTAAAATTAAATAAAAAAAAAATCACATAAAAACTCTTTCTTTTGATAGTTAATTGTAAGTTGCCAATATTATAGCTAAAGTCCTAAGTTGAACCTGTCTTTCACTTAGGAGGCTGGGCTCTGTGAACCTCGCTCAGGGAGCATAGTAGGCTAAATTATACTATTATGTTTGGGAGGGGTTATAAGATTTTCTTTATGTTTTATGTTGTTTTATGTAAGACTTGAGCTTTGCATTTCATTCCTGGTGGAGTGGCTATGTGTGACGGGTCTTGTCGGCATTCTGCCTTGTCAGATATCGTGCTCGCCTAATGTTGAGCGTCCTATATCTTGGGCGGGGTGTGACGCCTGCCAGCGTTGGCAGAATCGCCTCCCGGTAGCCACTAGCGCTCACCAGGGCAGTGAAATGGGCTACAGTCTATCTACAATGTTGTACTATCTTACTTGTGAATCGTCATGGTCTTTATTTTCGCCTGTGACAATTCATTATATTTTGTATCATGAGTAGAACATAAGATGCATTGTATATTGTTAAGGAGAGAGAACAATATAGGCAGTGGGGTGGTAGTGTGTACGTGCGTATGCATGTCTTGCCTCCCTCGCTCGGAGGCTCGCGCGCGTGCTTTCTCACGCCCCTTGATTGGCTGGTGGTTCCTGGTGCCTTCTGCAGCCCTGCTGCCTGGTGACGTAGCGGCCTGTGATTGGCTGACCACCATGCCTTTGTGTGATCCTGGGGATCCCGAGGAGCTACTTTCTTCAGAGCCTGCCTGACCAGCATACCCTTAACATCTCCCTTGCAATCTGTCCCCCGACACCTACCTATAGAAGACTTTTTCTCTCTCTCAACTTCTTACCTCTCATTCTTCCAATCTATTTAATATCATAACTCCCCTTTGGTTCTACACGATTTCATATATCGGCCATCGTATTATATGCTGAAGCTCTCAGATATTACATGTTTAGTTAGGCATTTTGGAAGGGTTACCATTTTGTCTGTAGAGGTTTGACCCACTCGCGGTGTCTCCCTACCTGTATCTTGGTGTTCTGTTGGGCTATTTAATGCTAGACTGGGGTAAGGCTACTGGTGTTGTGATTTCCGATGTGTACTAGGTTTTGTTGAACCTGTACAATCGCAACAGATACGTGGGAAGCCTAGGTTGTCTTTCTGACTGTGTACCTTGTGAGTTTAGCCTTGTGTTGCGAGTGAGGGCTTTTGCCTCTGCCACCCAACATTTTGCTAACTCGTTTTGTTTTGACTTTAAGAGGGTCGCCAGGAGAGAACCAGATACTAGCGATCTGGATCTCTCAAGAGAGCACCCCGTCATTTAACGTAATTTGGCCGCACTGCCTTAAGGACTTCGCTAGGCTACGAGCCGCTTGTTCAGCCATTGTTTCCTAGCCTACTACATCCCAGCTAGACTTTATTCGCCTAGCAGACACCCGATTAAGATTATAAACTCTTTATGATATGTATGCATTATTATTCACGGCATTTATTAGTCTAGGTTGTTGTTGAGTTGCACAACCATAGTAGACTGTTTCGTTCATGAGGAAGTACTTCTTTTGCTGTTGGAGTTAATACTATTGCGCATTTATTATTATTCCCGTGCCAGTTAACCCTGTATGTCCATACAATTGTCATATCCTGTTCCTGCTTTATATAACCGTTCAAAATCCGATTCGATCATCTTAAGCAGCATCAGACTTTCTTCAGAAGATTCCTGTTCGATGCTTTAGGACTTTCATTCACTTTCTTTAATATAGGAGTGACAGTTTGTTATTGTTTAGAGTAACTTTAAATATATCTTCTTCTAGTTTGCATTAAATCATTGCAGTGATTTAATTAAGCTTTCTATCTTTTTCTGGTATACATTAGTAACGTAATTGTATGTTGTTGTGATCAGACTGTATCAGAGATCATCAGCCTGTAGTAGTAGTGCATTTATACCGAGTTATAAGATACCCCGCTATCGCAGATTTAACTCTGGAGGGGATAGGTGTTTTTGCGCGCCGGCATTATAAGTTCGAGGGTTGGATCTAGTGTTATCGTTGTGGCTGTGTGCCTTTCTAGTCCAGTGATTAAGAGCCCTTGTTTTATACGAGTCCCGGTCGTACCACAGTCTCTTCACTATATTGGTGGGTACATGGTGAAAAAGTTTGTGAATAAACAACCAGAACTAGGACACGTGGCAGTGAACTGTGGGTCATCTACCAACTCATGGACTGAAATGATCAGTAGAGGTCATTTATACATTCCCTCTGACAGTTTCTACTCCAAGTTACTAGTTATGAGGGAAGTGTTTAAAGCAGTGCATGGTGAGGGCTTGCGAGAAGGAGTAGTATGTGTACAGACTCTTACAGCAGAAATTAAAAGTGCTGGAGTAGATATGCCACTTGAGATAATATCGTTCTATGCAAGAATATCCATATTTTTTAGGATGAGACATCTTAATAAAATACTCAGAATGAACAAACACACAATGTTGGAAACAAAGGAATGCCAAGGAAAATGATGAAACTTGTAACTTAGGCTATAAGTTCCATAATCGTCCTTGTAGAAAACTGTAATTACTACCATTATGCTACAGTTAATGGGAGGCAGACCGATTGTTTGGTCTATTAATTAATGTATTCATATATTGTGTTTAGTTTCCTCCCTAGACCTCCATCAAACGTAGGAAAAGAAAACCCTAAACCCCCTTCAAGATAGATTTGTACATTTTTCGATAGAAAAATATCCAGGCCAAAGGCCGATTCCTCCTAAATTAACAGGTTTGCTATCGCTCGTCAGGAACAAATCAACACCAAACGGGGACGAAGGGCCTTTACAAGCTCCCCTTAGACATGAAGTATTTCCTATGTTATGTTAGAATTTTATGGTATGTATTCACCTGGCTTCTAGATATAGTATTTTATGTTGAATTATCTACGGATTTATGGTAGCTTTTACTAGTTTTGCTATACAGTGATCACAAGCTACATTTTGACCTGTCTTAGTGTATAATTATTGATCTATCTGTGTATTGCGATGTTTGTATCTATACATTTTTTACTAATAGGCTACTAGCTTGTTCTGCCTTTCTATATTGAGTTATGTGTTTATATATCGCTCTCTCTCTCTCTCTCTCTCTCTCTCTCTCTCTCTCTCTCTATACATATATATTTATATATTGCTGTCAATCAATACACCTTAGAACCTCATATGTTCTAAAATACCATATTCAGGTTTACTAAAGCACAAAGTAAATAGTGGCAAATCCTAGTTTGGTAAGAGTTATAGAAATGTGGAATAGGCTACCTAGCACCATAGTAGGATTACAAATGATAGAAAGCTGCAAGATAAAAATAGATGGCATATGGACGATATGGGTTGGGTGTGAGAGGGATCTGTCTTGTGTGGCCATTCGGCTTTCTGCAGACTCCCATTGTCTTATGTTTTACCTACAACATATTTAAGAGTACAACATACTTGTTCTGTTATTAAAATCAAGTTGACTTACCCTTAAAGCAAAGTACTGTATTATTACTCTACCCTTTTGTCTACCATTTTTATACTATAGTATGCTCAGTAATACATTGGCTATATTTACAATTGCGATAATTTACTTACAAAAAATACTGTAAATGAACAACAATTGTCACACACACACTTAATACTAATAATAATGCAATGTGGGACATAAAGTGAAAAACAAAGAGGTATATGCTAACTAATAAGTACTACGTCACTCACGTGCGTAGACCGAGCGTATTTTGGTAATTACCCCGGCCGACCTGGTGTATATGGATCTTGGATCAGCTTATATGCATCTATCGCCAGACTCCAGCGTATATGCATGTGGAAAATAATTAAATTTGGTTCAGTAATAATCGATAAATAGCCCTTTTTGATATCGGTCGCCCTAACAACAACAAGAACAAGAACAAGAACAACAACGACATCGACATGAGTGGCGACTTGAGGTCCTGCTTAGCACGGACCTAAATACAACAACTACAGGAGTAAACTTTAGAGGTCCTCACTTCGCACGGACCTATTAATATTACCCCCAGCAATAGTGCGTATTATACACCTGCTTAACCCTTAGAATATACAATGACGCATTTATTTTAAGTTTTCTGGTTATTATTAAAATGTTTGATTCAGAGTAGGAAGGGTATATAGAAGTTAGAGGGTTAATTGAATAGTCTTTACTCTTTTTATACCGACAAATCCTTCCCTGCAAACAGTATACGATACTGACGGCAACACTAACAAATATAGATACCATCAGTTCTTAATGTGTGTGAGAAACTGTTTTAACCGTGGCACCAAATTGATTCATTGTCACATATTATAAACTTTATAATAATTATATTCACAGTCACATACTTTAATACGATGACCAAATGCACATTATATAGGACTATTCCAATCATTTTCTTCCACACTGAATCTTATATATACCATTTTTAATGGACACTAGCAGGGGTACCCGGCGTTGCCTGGGTTATATTCTACTACCATAATCACCATTACCACAATCATCACAATACTACTACTACCATAATCACCGGCCTCAACCTCCCTGTGCCTCATTAAACGGCGACCTCGATTTCGGCCGCTAAATGACCTCCGATTTTGGATCTGACCTCATCCGTAACCCCATTTTTGGGGGCTGCGAACAACTTTCGTTCCATACACCTTTTCGATCGGAGGCCTCCTTCTGCCCCAAACGGCCATTTCTTTCATTTGTTTTTCAATTTCGGCCTCAAAACGACCTCCGATCGTGGCCTCGCCCCCTCTATGATCTGACCCAGGTCAATTGACACCCACAAAGTTTCAGCTCCCCAGGTCCAAAACTGCGGCCGCCTATTAAGAAAACACAGACAGACAAACAGACACACGAATTGATTTAATAATATAGATTTTATGTTGAGACAGCACATACCCACGGCGCTCAAATCCGTCACCTCACCTTTGGAGCTTGTGCAGGGGTGCTACATTATACGGTTTACCAAAGTTTGTCACCCCTGATCTACTGTATAACGATCCACTTATAACAGGTTACTATTTTGCTGTTTGCTCAACAGAGGCATTTGGGTGTGAGTAGACTGCCCATCAGTTTCGCCTTGCGCAGGATTGAACCCCCAACCTTACAGATTTGGGTCCACTACACCACAAGTCACTCTATTGATCTCCCCCATATACTAATACGACAACCCTCATGTTTAATTACATATTTTATAATCACTATTTGATGATTAAATATACTAACTAAAATACCTCGGAATAGTGTTATAATTGTAGGTAGTAGGGGTAGGCAGCCCCGCCCAGGGAAATACTACCGCCAAGGTTTCGGGAGACTCAGTGAATAGCCTGAATTCCATTTTCTCTCCCAGGCCTTGGTAGCTGGATACATATCTTTCTGCCTCACACATCAGGGGTATCAGGAAAACCCTCTTTATATAACATACACATCCAACTTCACGACATTGCCCTACATTGCTATCCTCTATCCATAAAACACTACTCTTCCCACTACATATCATACATGTAACACCATACACCTTACCCAATAAACATGGCAGTACAATTGTTAAGAGCAAACCTGGTGGTCCCTCGGATATCCACCCCCGGCAGGGTTGGGTCATTGACACAGGGCCCTCCGGTCGTCATCATGCGACTGCGTCAAGAGCATTGCAACGTCCCAAAGCTGCTCGTCGGTGCAGCTTTTCTTTAGCAATATAAGGGGACTTCACTCTAACATCAATTCTGTACCACCCAATTTCTTCAAGCAGAATCCCTACTCTCCTTTTTTTGACAGAGACTCAAGTAACATCCACATCTGACACGTCTAGATTTAATTTTCCAGGTTATCAACTGCTCCAAAATTTCAGACCTAAAGGAGGTGTATGTTGCTTCGCAAAATCTGAAATTGCCCTGGAGGAGGTTACTAGTTTCAATTGTCCCTATTTTGATTATTCTATATACAAATTAATTTCTGCTGGTAAATTTAAATACATATGTTGCATCTACCGTTCCCCAAATACTCCTCCAGAGCAAAGTCTTTTTGATTCTCTGTCCTCACAACTCAGTGTCCTCAACTTAAATGCTTCTTCTGAAATCACTGTGTTGGGTGATTTTAATGTCCATAATGTTGAATGGCTCACTCATTCAGCCAGGACTGATGATGATGGTCTTGAATGTGAGCTATTTGCAGACTCATTTAATCTCACTCAACTAGTCGTATTGGCAAAAAATTTCCGTCTGTGTACTCATACCTCATGCTTCCCAGTACCCTGGAAAGAAGCAAACACCTCCAGTTCCTAAAAAAGGTGCCTCTTCAGATCCATCAAAAACTACAGACCATAGCTATAACTTCCACTCTGGTAAAGTCTTTGAAATATATTAAATAATCACATAATTAAGCATCTTGAGAATAATAAATTAATCAGTGATAGGCAATATGGTTTTAGACGATGTCGATCAACTGCAGACATGCTTTGCCTTCTTACGCATCAAATCAACCAAGCTACAGACCAACATGGTGAAACACATACAATAGCACTGGATATATCAAAGGCATTGATAGAGTCTGGCATCAATCCTTATTGTCGAAGATGTCACACTACGGCCTTGCATCATTAGTTCCACTAATTTCTTCTTATCTTCATAACAGAAAAATATGTGTAAATGGTAGATGGCCTTTATTCTCAATTCACTCAATAAATGCTGGTGTTCCCCGGGATCATTTTGGCCCCAATTATGTTCCTCATTCATATCAATGATCTCATATCTACCACTCATAATCCATACATTCCTACGCACAATGACTCAAACACTCCACAGTTCCTTCACATTTACCAATTCTTTCACCCAACCCGATCTTATAAATTCAAAAATAAACACTGCAATTTCTCTGACAAGGACCTTTATAGAATTAATGGATGGGGACAAAAGAATCTAGTTTCCTTTAATGCACAGAAAACCAAATACATTCAATTTTCTAACCGACAGAATCTCACTGACTCCCATATATTTTTTAATGATGTAAATATTCCCACTTCCCCTAGTATTGACATTCTCAGTGTAACATTAACTACTAACTTGAGCTGGACACATTATTTAGAAGCATTGCTAAGAATGCCTCTAAAAAACTGGGACTCCCTGTACAGAGTTCGAGAATTCTTCACTGACGAGCAGTTGGCCGTGATATATAAAAGTCATGTGCGTTCTCAGATGGATTACTGTTCACCTCTGTGGGGTGGAAGTGGAGTGGTTGCATTGAGGCAGTTGGACAAAATTCAAAATAAAGCTATTAGATAATCAATAACCCTGCAATCACACAGGACCTTCCTACATTATCCATACGAAGAAACGTTGCATCCCTTGCATTATTCTACAGATATTTTCACAGCAATTGTTCCGAGGAACTTGCTTCAATTGTGGCGCCTCTCCACATCTTTCCCCGTAGAACTAGGGCAGCTGAGAGCGCCCATGAATTTACACTTTCTCCTCCACAATGCAGAACTTCTGCTCATCAGAATTCATTTATCCCCAGAGCTACTACTCTTTGGAATTCACTTCCCTCGAATTGCTTTCCACAAACTTACAATCTACAAATGTTTAAATCCAGTTGTTACAAACATTTTATGAATGGAGGATGCCTTTAGGCACATGGACCTTTTTGTTTTATCTGTGTTTTTCCTTCCTCCGTTCATTGTCTCTTAAAAAAAAAAAAAAAAAAAAAATCAATATTCCCTTTTCCCATATCTTACTCTATATTATTTTCTATTTTTCTCAGACATTCACCTTTGTCACCTTCCTGACCTTTTGGTGGCTGCCTGTAACCGTTACAGGGTTAAGCCTCATGTTCCGCAACCACGACGTTGTTTCCATTGCCAGTGCTTTGGACATATCAGGCGTTCCTGCCGACGACTTGCCCAGGGACTGCCGTCTGTGTGCATCTCCTGTGGGGGTTCGGTACATGAGGGTATGGCCTGCCCAGGTCCGGTATCCTGTGCGAATTGTGGTGGTGGACACACTGCTTCATCCAAGTCTTGTGATTGATATAGATTTGAACAGGAGGTATTATCTGTATGTGCGAAAGAGAAACTGAGCTTTGCTGAAGCTAAAGATCGTGTGTCATCTATGTTTGTTCGACCTGGTGTTTCGTTTGCATCTCTCCTCACAAAGTCCAAGCCTGCTGCACCTATGCATAATGTTCCTTCTGTTAGCCGTCATAAGTCTTCTGCTCCACGAACGGGCCTTCCTTCGCGAGTCTCATCCATTGCCAAGCGTCCTCCTGGTCCTCCTCGTGGGAAGTCTGAGAATCCTGTGGAACCTCCGTCGCTACCTGTACCCGAGGCTGATGGTCCCTCTGTCATTGTGCGACCTCCTTATGTGACAAGCTCTGTGGCAGGTCGTAATTCCGATTCAGCAAGTACTGGCGTGGAGATGGAGGTTGAGATTGCCAACCTCAAGCGGGCGAGGAGTGTGGAATCTTTGGAGGAGACCCCTCCTTCTAATGTTCAAACAAGCGTGCCTCACGGGGGCTCTGAGAGTGCCCCTCCCTCAGGGTCTAAAGATGATTTGACATCAACGTTGGTGGCTGATAAGGACAGCCTTTCTGGGGTTCCAGTTCCTGCACCTAGCTCCATTGTGACAGGGGATGCGTTTTTGGACGCACACACGGCTTGCTCACCAGCTCCCTCTGTCCCAGCCTCCTGCAAACACCCTTCGGTTGATTTGATTGGGGACGGTCATGGTCCGGGTGACCCTGTCGTGGCACCTGATCACTCGTTGAGGGCTGCAGACAAGGCAGGTGTGTCTCAACGGAGGGTCTATGTGCCTCGGTTGCATACTGCTGCTAGGGCGAATGTGACTGTGGATAGAGATTCCTCCAAACGTTGTGACGCTAGATTATCATCATCATCCTCTCGATTGGTTAGACCGGGACCCCCCCACCCCTCCAGGGAAGAAGGGCTTTAAAACCCTTCCCAGCGAAAGTCCTACATAGGTATTTGTGGTTTTAATCTTTTATATATTTAATTAGTAACACCTTATGGCTACAACAATGTGTCTTCAATGGAATTGTCGTGGTGTATTGGCAAACTGGGAGGAATTACAATTACTTCTCTCAGATCTGAATCCATTGTGTGTTTGTCTTCAGGAGACAATGGTGGGGCTTCGACCGTTGCCTTCACCTAAGTCCTAAGGGTTATTCAGTCTTCCATTCCGCTCCTCCCCTGGCTAGTGGTCATAGCGGTGGGTGTGCCATTTTATGTTGTTCCGATGTCCCATTCACCTCCTTTGCTGTACAGTCTCCCCTTCAGGTTGTAGCAGTGCAGATGCACCTTGAAAGGTGTTTTACCATCTGTTGCCTGTACCTCCCACCTTCAGTTCCAATATTGCGATCTGATTTAGAGCCCATTATCCGACAACTTCAGACTCCTTTTATTTTACTTGGCAATCTTAATGGTCGCCATCCAATATGGGGTGATTCAGTTTACAATCCTCGGGGTGAGCTTCTGGCCTCCATAGTTGGTGAACTGGATTTGGTTGTCTTGAACGATGGGAGACCAACCCATTTCCACGTTCAGACTGGCACTTTTTCTGTTCTTGACCTCACCATTACTTCTCCTGACTGTGATTTTCCTGGGTGTTTTTGGATGATCTGCATGATAGTGACCATTATCCAGTGTTGGTCCAGTCCTCTCACTTTGCTCCAACTACCCATTTACCTCGCTGGTGTCTGGGTAGGGCTGACTGGCCTCTTTTTGAACAACTCTTTGAGTTTGATTTGACTACACATGATTTCTCAGCTATTGATGATGCACAACATTATTTTACTACGACTATGATTAAAGCGGGGCTTCGTTCTATTCCACGGTCTTCGGGTGTATATTCCCGGAGACCTGTGCCGTGGTGGACTGCAGCCTGCTCTTTTGCTCGGGTGGTTTATAAAGCCGCATCTCGTCGATACCATGCAAACCGAGAGGTTCTCTTTCTTAAAGTTCAATTTCGCAAAACGCGTGCTCGCTATCGATGGGTTCTGAAAGATGCTCGCTGAAGCTCGTGGAGGTCCTATGTTTCTACGATTACTTCTTCCACTCCTTTTTCCTATGGTGTGGAAGAGAATACGCAAGATATCTGGAAAGTTTTCACCCTCCTCTCCACCAGTGTTGAGGATCCAAGGTAATCTGGTGTCTGCACCTGGTGATGTAGCCTCTGCCCTTGCTACTCATTTTTGCAAGGTCTCCCAGAGGGATGATACCAAACCTTGTGCAAGTGCCCGACATAGCCAAGAGAGACAGGGTCTTAATTTCCGGTCTCATGGCGGAGAAACTTATAATGTTGACTTCAGTATTCGTGAGCTGCGTGCGGCCCTCTCGGAGTGTGGTGACACTGCTCCTGGTCCTGATGACATCCCATATGCCATGATTCGTCATCTCCCGAATGCCTCCTTGGTGTTTTTATTAGACTTTTTTAATAGGATTTGGGGTGAGGGTACTTTACCTGCAAGCTGGAATTTGGGCATTGTCCTTCCTATTCCTAAGCCTGGAAAGGATCATTGCAATGTTTCTAATTACCGCCCAATTGATTCAACGTTGTGTGTATGCAAATTGTTTGAAAATATTATCAATGTCAAACTTGAGTGGTGTCTGGAGAAGGGTGGCCATCTCTCTCCTTCTCAGAGTGGCTTCCGCAAACTACGGTGTAGTTCTGACAACCTTATCCGACTTGAATCCTCAATCTGTTATGCTTTTGCATCTAAGCAACATCTTGTGGCTGTGTTTTTTTACCTCGAGAAGGCTTTTGACACAGCCTGGCGACATGGAATTCTACGGCAACTTCATGCCTTTGGATTACGTGGTCGCCTGCCGGTGTTGCTTTGAGACTTCTTGACTGATCGTGTGTTTCGGGTCCGTGTGGGTTCTTCCCTATCTGCACCACTGTGCCAGGAGGAGGGTGTCACCCAGGGTTGTGTCCTTAGTGCATTTTTGTTTGAGGCGGCCGTCAACAGTATTCTCGACGCTTTGCCTGCTGGGGTTTCCTCGTCCTTATATGTAGATGATTTGGCTATCTGGTTTTCTGGTTCCCGCATGTCTGCCATTGAGACGTATGCAACTTGCGTTGAACAGGATTTCTGCGTGGGCTGATTACAAGGGCTTTCGGTTTTCCCCATCAAAGACTGTGGCTATGCACTTTTGCAAAGTAAGGGGGGTTCACCCAGACCCTGATCTAATGCTCTGTGGCTGGAGACTCGGTTGTGTGGCAGAGACAAAGTACTTGGGTCTCACGTTTGATTGCCGTTTGACTTGGGTTCCGCACTTGACAAATCTGAAGGCATCGTGTATGAAGGCTTTGAATCTGTTAAGGGTTCTGTCACACACCTCTTGGGGTGCTGATCGCAGAACACTACTGCATTTGTTTCAGGCATTTGTCGCATACAAACTGTCGTATGGCTGTGAAGTCTACTCCTCTGCCACAGATTCCAGACTAAAGACTCTAGATGCTGTTCATCATGCTGGTCTCCGTCTTGCAACTGGAGCTTTTCGGTCGTCTCCGATTCCCAGCTTGCTGGTGGAGGCTGGTGTACCTCCCTTAGATTTACTGTGTCAATCTGTGGTTGTCCGCTGTTGGTTTCGGATTCGGCGCCTTCCAGACTCTCTTGTTTGTACCCATGTCTCGGGTCAATCTTTGTTTTCACATTATGGTCAGCATCCTCGACTGCCTCATCCTTTTGGCTATAGAGTTTGTGAAGTAATGAAGAAGGTTAATCTGTCGACGGTTCCTGTGCGTCCCGTGCAAATTCTAAGGATTGCACCCTGGGTCTTGCCTGAACTGTCAGTCTGCAGGTTTTTTACAGGATCGAAGGATTCAGTCGCTCCTCAGTCTCTTCTTCATGTTTTTGGAACATGAACATGTTTTTTTAGTCATAATAGTTCTGTGCCTGTGTATACTGATGGCTCTAAATCTGCCTCCGGTGTTGGTTTTGGTGTTGTGTTCCCTGACTTCAGCCGTGGAGGTAGTCTTCCTTTAGCTGCCTCAATTTTTACTGCGGAATTGTCTGCTATCATTTTAGCTCTGAAATTGGTGTTTGCTAACCGCAACAATAATTTTACTATTTTTAGTGATTCTCAAGGGGCTCTCATGGCTCTTGACTCTTTTAATTCTTCCCATCCTATAGTTTTAGCGATTTTAGAGTGGCTGTTTCTCATTCATCGTCGAGGGAAAAGAGTGGATTTTTGTTGGGTCCCTGCACATGTTGGTGTCAAAGGTAATGAAAGGGTGGATGCTTTGGCGAAAGCTGCAGCTTGAGACCTTCAAATGTAAATTACCCTCTGCCTGCTTCAGATCTGTGTACTCCTCTCATATTTGCTGTTCATGCTTGTTGGCAGGCACGGTGGCATTGTGTTACTGTTAATAAGCTCAGGGAAGTTAACAAATTAGTCTCGCCAAGAGCTTGCCCTACCATTCCTCGCAAATTGGAAACTGCTTCGGCTCGCCTCTGCATTGGACATACCAGGCTCCCACACAAGTTCCTTATGTGTGGAGGTGTACCGCCATTCTGCGATGACTGTCTAGTTCCCCTTACTGTCAGGCACTTGCTGGTTGAGTGTCCCAGTTTGGTTGAATTACGTCGGAGGTTGCTTTTGCGGCACTGGAAGGCAGATGGTACTTACTGTCTCTCTTCGGTGCTTGGAGGGGAGGCTGGTTCCCCTGGAGACAATGTTTTTATTTTTGAAAAAGGCTGGCCTCTTTCAGTTTTTGTGATTGCATTGATTTTACTTTGATATCTAATTTTACACATATTGTTTTACGATTTTAGCTTTCTGCAAATATGTTGGCTTGTTCGGCGCAATATGACCTTGTTGTTGTGGTGCCAAGATTTCTATCAATAAATTCAAATTCACCTTTGTCACCCTCGAGTAGCGTGGCAAATCCATAATTTGCAAACAATAATAGTATTCCAACACATCACTAAATATGCAAATGTTACGACATTACAACGTTAATTTAAGTTTGCTAATGAGCAGACAAAGAGGTTTGGGATGAATTTGCATGTTTAACATAAGAAAATGGGAGTCTGCAGAAAGCTGATCGGCCCACACAAGGCAGATCCCTGTCACACTCAACTCCAATTACAAGGTCTAATTTTAGATCCAACTCACTAATACCTTGAGAACTGGCCTCACCAAAACGGCCATAGATCAACACAAGATTACGGGGTCTGCAGAGCGCCAATTGGCCTACACCCGGCATATCTCCCCTCATACCCAACCCATCTCGTCCATATGGCTATCTAATTTTATCTTAAAGCTCCCTATCGTTCTTGATCCTACCATATCACTCGATAGCCTATTCCACATGTCTACAACTCTATTAGCAAACCATTATTTGCCTCTTATCTTTTCTGAAACGAAATTTATCTAATTTGAAACCATTTGTTAGAGTTCTTTCGCTATCACTGAGCTTCAGTACATTTTTCATGTCCCCTTTATTAATCCCACTAACCCACTTGAACACTTCTATCATATCCGCTCTAACTCTGCATCTTTCTAACGAATGTAGGCCTAATTTTGTCAACCTTTCTTCAAATGGTAGATTTCTAATATTATGAATAATTTGTTTTCATACTTCTCTGTACTCTCTCCAATGAATCTATGTCTATTATGTAATAAGGACACTAAAATTGGACAGCATAATCCATATGAGGTCTCACTAATGATAAGTAAAGTTTTAAGATAACATCGGCAGTTCTGTTACTCACACTCCTTGAGATGAACCCGAGAATCCCGTTTGCCTAGTTACGAACGCTTATACACTGTTTTCTAGGCTTCAAATCGTTGCTAGCAAACACACCCAAATCATTCTCGCAGTCTGAGTTTTCTAATTCTGTATTAGCTAATTTATATTTTGCATTAGTATTCACCTTCCCTATCTTTAATACCTTGCATTTGTCAATGTTAAAATTCATCTGCCAATTTACTGACCATTCGTGTAAGGTATCTAGATCCCTATGGAGGCACTCTATGTCGCTATCTGAATCTATTATTCTCCCCATTTTGGTATCGTCTGCGAATTTACTTATCCTACTAGTTACACCTAAATCAAGGTAATTTATGTATATATATAACAAACAACAGAGGACCCAATACAGATTACTGGGGGACACCACTTTTGACTGCTCCCCACTCTGACTTGTACCATTTATACTGACTCTCTACTTCCTACCAATTAGCCATGACCTAATCCATCCCACAGTGATTATGATTCTTGTTGGCAATTTAAAGTTGCTAATGTGACCAAGTACAAAGGAAAACAAGCAACATCATATATATTGATGCTTACGAGGCTGCTTGTAACTAAACTACCGATACTATGTGGATACAAGAAAGGATAGCACAGTATACACTAATGTTATTAGTTTGTAAATGCAGTTAATCTGGGGTTAAGAAGGATATATTGATCAAGACGATTTTTGAACATTTGAACAGTACTGCACTCAATGACACTACTAATGATCTTACAACCATCTCCTCTAGTGTAATTTGAGGGAATAATTGTGAAGTATTTGGAGACATCCATATTGTCAATACCTTTAATTGTTTAAACGCTTTAATAAGGTCCCCTCTTAATGTGCACTTTGTTAAACTTGTGACGCCTGCCAGCGTTGGCAGAATCGCCTCCCGGTAGCCACTAGCGCTCGCCAGGGCAGTGAAATGGGCTACAGTCTATCTACAATGTTGTACTTTCTTTCTTGTGAATCGTCATGTCACAGGCAGTATAGAAGTGGTCTTTATTTTCGCCTGTGACATTGCATTATATATTATATCATGAGTTGAACATAAGATGCATTGTAGTGTAGTTGAGAGAGAGAGAGAGCGAGACGGTAGTGAGTATTGCTTTCCCTCCTCCTTCCTCCCTCCCGGAGGAGTCCCTCGCCCGCGTGGCTTTCTCTTGGTTTTGATTGGCTGGTGGTTCCTGGCGCCTTCTGCAGGCCTGCTGCCTGGTCACGTAGCGGCCTGTGATTGGCTGACCACCATGCCTTTGTGTGATCCTGGGGTCCCGAGGAGCTACTCTCTTCAGAGCTTGCCTTACCAGCATACCCTTCACACCTCCCTTACCACCTGTCCCCGACTTCTACCTATAGAGCATTTCTCTCTCTCTCAACTTCTTACCTCTCATTCTTGCTCTCTATTTAATATCATAACTCCCCTTTGGTTCTGCACGATTTCATATATCGGCCATCGTATTATATGCTGAAGCTCTCAGATATTACATGTTTAGTTAGGCATTTTGGAGGGGTTACCATTATGTCTGTAGAGGTTCGACACACTCACGGTGTCTTCCTACCTATTCCTTGGCTGTCTGCTGGCCTATTTAATGTAGACTGGGGTAAGGCTACTTGTGTTGTGATTTCCGATGTGTAACAGGTTTTGTTGAACCTGTACAATCCCAACGGAGACGTGGGATGCCTAGGTGGTCTTTCTGACTGTGTACCTTGTGAGTTTAGCACTGTGTTGCGAGTGAGGGCTTTTGCCTCTGCCACCCAACACTGTGCTAACTCGTTTTGCTTTGACTTTGAGAGGGTCGCCAGGAGAGAACCAGATACTAGCGATCTGGATCTCTCAAGAGAGCACCCCGTCATTTAACGTAATTTGGCCGCACAGTCTTAAGGACCTCGCTAGGCTACGAGCCGCTTGCTCAGCCATTGTTTCCTAGCCTACGACATCCCAGCTAGACTTTATTAGCCTAGCAGAGACCCGATTAGGATCATAAGGCGTTATGTTATGTATGCAGCATTTTTATTCACGTTAACTGTAAGCCTTGGTTGTTGTTGAGTTGCACAACTCGAGCAGGCTTTTTGAGTTGCCTGAGGAAGTACTTCTTTTGTTGTTGGAGATAATACTATTGCGCATTTATTATTATTCCCGTGCCAGTTAACCCTGTATGTCCCTACACTTGTCATATCTTGTTCCTGCTTTAGATAACAGTTCAAAATCCGATTCGATCATCTTACGCAGCATCAGACTTTCTTCAGAAGATTCCTGCTCGATGCTTTAGGATTTTCATTAACTTTCTTTAATATGGGAGTGACAGTTTATTATTGTTTAGAGTAACTTTAATTATACCTTCTTGTTTGCATTAAATCATTGCAGTTATTTAATTAAGCTCTCTATCCTTTTTCCTTGTATACATTATTAACGTAATTGAATGTTGTTGTGATCAGGCTGTATCAGAGATCATCAGCCTGTAGTAGTAGTGCATTTATACTGAGTTATAGGATACCCCGTTATCGCAGATTTAACTCTGGAGGGTATAGGTGTTTTGTGCGCCGGCATTATAAGTTCGAGGGTTGGATATAGTGTTACCGTTGTGGCCGTGTGCCTTTCTAGTCCAATGATTAACCCGCTGAGACCCAGCGTCGCACGTGTTGCGTCTGCAATGTTCGATCACCAGAACCCAGCAACGCATTGGTTGCGTCCAGGTTAATTACTTCGGTCCTATGGCACCTAGAGGGCTCAGATTTGTATGGGAACTGTGTAAGTATCCCACGCAACCATGCCGATGGTTGAAAAACTCTCAAAGTCCAACCGTGTGCACGTGAGCACGCAAAAACCTTTTTTTTGGGAAAATTGCCTTCAATTTTTTACTCTTGTAAAATCCATTTTCGGGGGCTCTGTAGGACCATTTTTTTAGCTTTTTGATCGTTTTTTCTGGTTTTTCCTTCATTCCTAACCCATTCGCTATTGTTTCTGGGAAAAAAAAAATTCAACCCTCTGGGCCCTGGTGTGACATTTATTACAAACTAGCTGGGGCTCAGCGGGTTAAGAGCGCTTGTTTTATACGAGTCCCGGTCGTAACAAACTAAACAGATTTAACTTTTAGTCGTTCTTCGTATAACTCGTTTCTTAGTCTGGGAATATTTGTTGTTATTCTCCACTGTATTCTTTTCAGCTTATTGATGTGTTTTTTATAATATGGACACCAAATAAGTATCTGGGTATAAGTATTTAAGTATCTGGGCAGTGTGTTGAGTAAAGATGGGACTATGGATGAAGAAGTGCCGGAGAGGGTACAACAGGGGAAGAGGGTTGTAGGAACGCTAAAAGCAGTAACAAGAAATAGGGTGGTCAGTATGGAAGTGAAGAAGTCCTTGCATGACAGTGTGGTAATCCCGACACTGACTTACGGAAGCGAAGCATGGACGTTGGTTGAGAGACTCAGACCAAGAGTGAGAGCAGTGGAAATGAATTACCTAAGGAGTGTGTGCGGAGTTACATGGAGGGATAGACAGACTAATGAGGAAGTAAGAAGGAGGTGTGGTGTGGAGGTAGATGTGCTGGAAAGTGTGAAAAGGAACAACTTGAGATGGTTCGGCCATATGGAACGTATGAAAAGTGAGAGAATGACTAAGAGGGTGTATGAGAGCGAGGTGGAGGGACAGAGAGGGAGAGGTAGACCGAATATGAGGTGGAAGGATGGAGTGAGGAAGTACATGAACGAGGGCGGTGCTGGTTGGGGGGAGGGGCATCGACTGACTGGGGACAGAGGTGCATGGGGGCGGTTCGTTCGTGGCCACCCCTTCGGGGATCACGGCGTCAGGCAATAGATAGATAGATAGACACCAAATAGTTACTTGTGTGCATTATTTCATCATATCTAATGTATCCCATCACATTCTGGAATAGGCAATACTATAACATACCAGTACCTACCATAATAATTTCAAAAGATGATTTGTATATGTAACTTTAAAGTTTGCAATTGTAACCTATCAGTTATTTATATTTGTCCTGTAATGTACTCATAACAAAAAGGGTTAATATACTAACGCATACTATGTATCTATTTATAGATTGATTGATTGATTGATTGATACAGGGAGTGGGAGAAATATATAGTTTTATACATGTTATATTGTGTGTGTGTGTGTGTGTAAGCAAGCTTGAGAGAGTCTCGGTTCATATTCGAACCAGCGATTACTTGGAGTAATGAGTGTGGAAGTGGGCATAGAGTAAAGATGGATAGAGATCAAAGCGTGACGGCACAAAACTGAAAATAGTGATCCGCGCGTTTGAGAGATGGCAGCACGATCGCAAAAGAAAATGGGAGGGTCCCTAGTAATTTGTAATAATCCCTACCTTGTACTAATATCGCTATTAATAATCAATTCTACGCTATCCAGAGACTCTGTAGACATGACAGAGTTAAATAGACATAAGTAGAGGCTACTGTAAAGGCCAGATCATCGTGAAATTGTCGTCAATATGAGGAGGTTCACAGTCAAGTCTCCCCCCCCCCCCTCGCCATTGTTGTTGTGAGAGTGGGGAGTTGCCAACGTCAAACAGGCTGGAACAAAATATCCCTAGATGTCATAAGTATAACCTAAGTACAGTTGCTCAAAGATCCAGCTGACCCGCTCAGGGGCTCGCAGTATTATCTGGCAATATAATACTTGGTGTAGTAAGCAGGCGTGTTTTACAGAGATTGTGATTGGTTGATCTGATTTTGGCTATGTCAGTATCATAAGATATGTTTAACAAGAAAAGGAAACATATATGTAATACAAATGCATAAATTGTTATATAATATAATGAAATTTCTCTAAATGTTCGTAAATGCTCTTAAATAAATTGACACAAAAATGGCAAGTGGTATCTTTGAATAGCGGCAAACGATTTTGCGTGTGTGTTTATGTGGGAGAGAGAGAGAGAGAGAAGGGGAAGGGGAAGGGGAGAGGTAAAACACGAACGTGGGTATTTGTTGCTCTACTAACTGCCTATAGTAGTATAATGTTATTAATAACACCTTACTATAAGCCAGGGAGAGACAATGTGAGGCATAACGATCGACATAAAGGAGCGTGAAGAGAGAGAGAGACCCATACGCCTCCTCCAGTATGAATTCAAATATATATTCGCCAAATATCAGTTATTGTTGTTCACGTTTTAGCTCTTCATTTCCTACGCACATCACCTAATGCATGGCGAATTCATATGACAATTGCTGAATATAACCATCGCTTTGACGAAAACATCTGAGACAACGTTAATTCAGACTGAAAAATATGTGTATTAACCTACACTTAAGTTCATATAATACCTCGATAGACATGGTGACAATGACAATGGTATTGAACAGTCACAATTTGTGAAACTAAGTACACTATTGCATAATAACTGCATTCCATTGTATATGTATATATACACATAATTAACAACAGTACCATTATACAGTGTTGTTGATTAATCCATATATTGTATATTACATTTGATATTATTATTATGTAACAAGTTTTAAATTTGTTTATACATACGGTAAATAATATTAGTACATCAAGATATGAAATATCATGATTTAGATCAATTATCTTTGTGTTGGGAAAATGTGTTGAGAGTCACTGTTGATAATGAGTTTGTTAAATATTGATTAAAGTTATCATGATTCACGATGTTTTGTAAAATAAATTGCATGTATAGGTAAGACATTCTTTGGCCCATATTATTAGATGTCCCCTTCGTTTGCTCACGAACAACCCTCACGGCGGGGTCGTTCCTTCGTGCAGTATTATTAAACGCTACCTGAGCGTCCCCTTTGTGGAAGAGGTTCGTTCGTAGGTTGGTACGCCTGTTTATATGATGAAAGCAAAATGTGAAGGGTTGGTATACCTGAGAAGGGGTTTGTTTAAAAATATTCGCCCAACTTTCGTTTTTACTTGGTTGGGAACTGGAGTGAATTTCAGAAATTCAGTCCATACACGCGTATCTTCACACATCCATGATCAAACCTAGTAGCCTTTCAATAAAGAATGCACACCTACATGTTTGTTATCCATATGTCTAGGCCCTAGCCTAGCTTTATAGCCTATCTGCAGACTCGGTAGTCTTTAGCAGTATAACTCCATTTATTTGTCACCAATTATTTTGACATATTTGAAGACAGATATGGAATCTATTATGCTCTAAGCATCATATTAAAATTAGTTTCAACCCTCGGCAAAACCTAATAAAAATATAGGTACTAAAATGGATTTTTTCGTAACATGGTTGTCAATTCCTTCTTCCTATAGACGGCACCGATTCGTGCACACGCCATTTAGAACAAACATTCCCTATATACCTGTATATATATATGGTTAATATACAGGAGATGCAACAATATAGGTAGCACATTTGTAATGGTAGTTTTGGGTTCCTATCATCATATGCTTCATTTCTATATACTTTTTATCCCCAGGGAAAAACAAAAAAATCTTGGGATTTTTCATTTTTTTTCTTGGGATTTTTGTTTTTTTGGTCATTAACCTAACCAAAAAACCTAACCTAACCTAACCTAGCCTAATAGCCCCCAAATACATTTAGGTTAGGGTATTTGGGGGCTATTAGGCTAGGTTAGGTTAGGTTAGGTTTTTTGGTTAGGTTAAACAAAAAAATCCAAGAAAAAAATTAAAACCCCAAGATTTTTTTTTTTTTTTTTTCCCCGGGGATAACAAGTATATAGAAATGAAGCATATGATGATAGGAACCCAAAACTACCATTATAAATTTTCTACCTATATTGTTGTGTCTCCTGTATATTGACCATATATATATATACAGTATATATATATATATTAGTGTGTACGATAATTTTGGTGCAAATTCCATAATTTTGGGGTCACAATACGATAATTCTGCATTTAGAATATGGCAACACTGCGTCCATGTTATTGTTGTGAACCTCTCGGCCCTCCCACTGCCACTCGGTGGCGGAGTAGGGTATGTCCCATAATACTGTGTTTTTTGCACTGTTACCCAATCAGCGGTGGTGTGGGGGCAGCAGCCCCCACCCATAATACTAGGATAGGTTAGGTAAGGTTGTTAGGTTAGGCTCATGTCTTTGTTATGCTTTTAACCCCTCATTTTCCCTGAACTTCATAGCCCTCCCGACTATCGGGCGGCGTGTCTTAAGATCGTTGTATAATAGGGAAAACGGTTTCTCCGAGGGTTGTAATTATTTCCAAACACTATATATTGATGAAAACTAACAGGGATAAATAAAAAAATCCATGGGAAAATTGGTGACAGAAAAATTTAGTTTTTCCTCTTTAGCCTACAGTATACACGAATGTGGAAACAAGTGTGAAGTAATACAATATTGTATTCTGACCATGATCCAAGTCTTCTAAGTACAATCAAATTTGTTCTCCGGTTTTGATGCAAATAGAACTCTAGCCTAGGCCTAGGCTAAATGTGAGATTTTCAAGAAAACACTCATTGAGCTGAGTTAGGCCTAGGCTAGGCCTATTACTGACCATTTTTAGGCCAAACTTTCTGAAAACACTTGTGACCTATAGGCTATATCGATATAAGAACATAAGAATATGGGAGTCTGCAGTGTTACGAACGGGGCTACGAATAAAACAAGGGCACTTAATGATTGGACTAGTAATAGGGCACTATGCAACAACGGTACGCTAGATCCAAACCCTTGAACTTATATGCCGGCGAACAAAAACACATATACCCTCCAGAGTTAATCTGCGATAACGGGGTATCCTTAACTGGGCATAAATGTACTCTACTTCAGGCTAACCCGCACTGGTATAGCCTGATATCAAACAAGATGCAAGTTACGTAAAAATGCATAAAAGAGAAGCTATGGAAGGATCAATTAAATCACTGCAAGATTTAATACAATAAAAAGATGCTTCAATACAGTTACTGTAAACAACAATAAACTCTTCACTCCTATCTGAAAGAAAGTGAAGTATAGTCTACAGCATAGACCTGGAAACTTCTGAAGAAAGTCTGATGCTCATAAGATGCTCGTATCTTAAACTATATAAAGGCAGGAGGCAGGACACCACACGTGTAAATGGAATACACAAAAAGATAGGACATATAATGTTAACTGACACGAGAATACTATAAATGAGCAATGGTAGTAATGCTCGACACTAAAAGAAGTACTTCCTCATTAATGAAACAGCCTACTATGGTTGTGCGGCTCAGCAACAACCTAGACTAATAAATGCTGTGAATAATAATGCATACATATCAAAGAGTTTATATTAAATACTAATAAGTGTCTACTCAATTAATAATGTCTAGCTGGGATACTCAAGGTAAGGAACTGGGGTGAGCAAGACTGGCTCGTAGCCTAGCGATGTCCTTAAGACTGTATCCTTTAAGTTACGCTAATTGACTAGGGTGCTCTCTTGATAGATCCAGATCACAAGTATCTGGTTCTATCCTGGCGACCCTCTAAAGCAAAGCAAAGAGGCAGCAAAGTGTGGAACTGGCACAGGCCAAAGCCCTCAGTCAACACAAAGCTGCACTCGCAAAGGACACAACCGAAAAGACAGCACAGGCTACCACAGGACCGGTCGAAGTCGTGTAGGTATAAGCGAACCATACACACATCGATGACAACGACTACACTTACCCTATCCCAGTCTAGCATTAAATAAAAGAGCAGAAACACTAAATCAATAATGGAGACACACATAGTTCATAACCTATACTAACTAAAAACCCTCAAAACCTATTCTAAGTACATGTAAATATCTCAGAGGACGGCGCATGCAATACAATGGGCCGGCTATGGAAACCGTATGCAGAACCCAAGGGGACAAGTAATTGAATAAAGATGAGAAGTAATGGAAAAGAAGAAGTTCAGAGAGAGAAACAGTTCTAAAGGTGGTGATCGGGGGAGAGAGTAAGCAAGGGATGTTAGATGCATGCACGCCTAGCCTGTCCTGAGGAAGGCAGCTCCTGGGGACCCCCACGAACACAGGAGCCCACAAAGACGTGGTGGTCGGCCAATCACAGGCCGAGACGTCACAAGGCAGCAGGTGTCACGTGACACAGCCAAACACACCAGCCAATCAAGAGGCGTGAGAAGGCACGCACGCGAGCCTACGAACGAGGGAGGCAGCACATGTATACGCACGCACACACTAGCACCACACTGCCTATATTGTTCTCTTTCCTTAACTATATACAATGCATATTATATTATATTAATGATATAAAGCACTTCTCGTTGTCACAGACGAAAATAAAGACCACCTCTGGACTGTCGGTGACAATACGATTGCTAAGAAAGGAAGAACAACATTCTCTGATAACTGTAGCCCATTTCAATGTCCCTGGCGAGCGCTAGTGGCTACCGAGAGGCGATTCTGCCAACGCTGTAGGCGTCACAGCAGAAAGACGATTGGGCCACACAAGGCAGATCCCTCTCACACCTGACCCTAATTCTTACCTGGTATTCTTACCTGGTGGGCTTCCCAGACCCCAGAGCTAAGTAGTATGTCAGGATCCACGGAAGCCACACACTGCTGATGCGCCAGCCCAAAGATAATTTATAATTTGTGGTAAAAACAGGGAGTATAGAAATCTATGGACTGTATGGTTAATTTAGATAAGTGGACTGTATATTATTGATAATGAAGAAATATTAACCATATAGAATATTTACCCTTTGATGAACTCAGCTGGTGATTGGAGGATGGCGGAAAATAGGCTAGATGACTCGAAGTGGTTAGTAAGGTAAACAGCGTATGAAAAGAGGCTACAATAGGCTAGGATAGGCTAGATATTTACGTTAAGTTTGTGCTACTTAACAAAGATGATGATGTAAATGACTATATGGAATATGAGATGAAAGTGAAGCGAAAACACCTGGTGAAGTAACTATAGGAAGAAGGCTTAGCGTGTGTAGCTGGGACGGAGGTTGATTGGAGAGTGCGCGAGCGCGTTATGTTTGTCTCTGTCGTGACATACCGCGCACAACATAATTATGGAAAATGTATCCCATCTTTTTTACAATGAGATACTTATGAACAATCTTAACGTAAATATCTAGCCTATCCTAGCCTATTGTAGCCTCTTTTCATACGCTGTTTACCTTACTAACCACTTCGAGTCATCTAGCCTATTTTCCGCCATCCTCCAATCACCAGCTGAGTTCATCAAAGGGTAAATATTCTATATGGTTAATATTTCTTCATTATCAATAATATACGGTCCACTTATCTAAATTAACCATATAATTGGTCCTTCGAACCGGTCACTAGTTTGCCCCCCCCTCCCCCCTTATTTTTCTTTGGGGGGGGGGGAGTTATTCGGCGGTCGGTAGTTGCCTTGCTTGGAGTGGGGCTGGCCTATCCCTGTTTTTGTCATGAGTCCTACTACGTCCTCCAGGCCCGGGTCTTTTGGCCCCATGGGGCTGTCGGTTTTTTTTCGTCCGCTCTTTGCTCTGGCCGCCCCAGGTGCCTGACCACCAGTGGGACAGGATGTGAAAACTAGTGGATAGGTCAGGGCTGCGACGGGAGTTTTACCCAGAATGAAAAGTTATAAATATGAATCAGTACAGTACTCAAAACAATAATTAGCCTACTTTAAATGCTTTTTCGGGCTCATTAAATTATATTAAAACTACTTTAGCCCTAGAAAATCTTGCACAATTGGCACGGCATTAAGATTAAATTCATCCATACTGTACTGTATAATAATTTAAATCTGGATCAAAATTATACTGAAAAATAACTTCTTTAAAATTTAAAGGTTGTTCGAGTCCACGGACTGCCACATGTGTTTGTAAATTTCATTAATCGATTTTAGGAGTATTGTTGGTTGTTGGAAGGAACATAATAATTCATTCACATATCTTTCTAAATTCTACTCTCGTTGTGAAGGCGGGGTAATATGATAGCTGATAGGCTGTGTGTGTTAATCCAACTCAAAACTGTTTTCCTTGTGACTTCTTGAGATGAACTTTTCTTGTGTACAATTTTCACATTTATTAAATTTAATAATATAAAATTAGCGGTACCCATTGAGTTTAGCCTGTTTAAATTACCCTATAGGCTCTCTCTCTCTCTTAAAATTCTTGAATTTATTATAACGTTAAACGGTACCTCTCTTTTTTGACATCTGGAGACTTTTGGCCTATACTGTATTGTACTAAATTTCCCTCCCGGCTTTTCTTAACTTATGGCGTAATGATTCTATAATTTCATAACTATTATGTAAGGAGTTAAATTGAAAAGCTCCGGATTGCTAGTCTACATTGCGCACAATTCTTATTCCGCATTTCGTGAGGGTGTTTTATTTTCGGCTCGCGATTTATTTGATTTCTCGGAGTACTGTATTGTTGTCCGCAACTTATTCGGTCTGGCATTGATAGTTTGATTTAACGTCAATAGATTTCCTTCCCGTGTAATCATGGCTAAAAGTGTACAAAAGCGTCGGGCTGGGCTTAAGGGCTCTTTGACGGTCTTGACCTCTGACATTGACGAATTCCTTGATTCAGCGTCTAGAGTGTGGAGGTGGAGGCCAGGTTGCTCAGTATTCAAAAGCAACTTGACAAGTATGAGGTCACACAGGAGGACCTGGCAGACACTTACGAGGACGCCGAGTATATCGAGGTGATAAGAGAGGATACCCTATATATGGAGGGCATACAAGTAATCGTTGCCACACTGAAGGGGATCTTGAGTCCAGAGGTCAAGAAAGAGCCAAAGAAATCCGCAGTCAAATTACCACATCTTACTCTTCCAAAATTTGAGGGTGATGCCACATTGTGGTCGGGATTTTGGGAGATGTTCAAGTGTACCATCCATGACAATCCAGACCTCACAGATATACAACGCTTCACCTATCTAAAGGGTCAGCTTCTGGGTGATGCACATAAGCTAGTCGAAGGATTCATTATCGAAGGTGCAAGCTATGCCCCAGCAATTGAGCTCCTGCAAGAGACATATGGGCATCCAGATCGAATCAAGGCAGCTTATGTTACCAAATTCAATCAATTAGTGTCACCCAAACACCAAACAGCTGACCTGAAGGACTTCTATGCCAATACAGAGAGTGTAATTAGGTCAATCATTAGCCATGGTATTTGTCTGGGGGAATTTTGTGTGGTGACTCTTGTCAATAAGTTACCATCACCACTAAAAGAAACCATAAAACGGGAAATGGGAGACTCGAGCCTGGATTATAAGAAATTCACCCATTGCTTCCAGGCTGAAGTGTACAATATGGCGGGTCAAGACAGAGTAGGGGATACACCCATGGCTACGGCGACGTTTACCGCCCAAAGTGAGTACAGGAAATTCAACTGGGTTCTGTGTAGTGGCACCAATCATTTATGGTACAATTGTATGAGTATAAGACAGGGCCTCTTAAAGTTAACAGAGCCCGTCAACTACGTCTCTGCACTGGGTGCTTGTCAAAAGAGCATGGCCATTCGGGTTGTACTAATCCTAACATAAGAAGCTGCAAGTTTTGTAAGGGCAAACACTTTCATTCCCTGTGTACACAAACACAAGGGAAAGAAAGTAGACCAGCGGAGGATAACGCCAAGAGAGAGGATACTGCTGCTACTTCAACTACAATGTCCGTTGCCACAGGTATAAATATAGTAATCTTGCCCACTGTACAGTTGCCGGTAAAGGGTAAGGATAATAATTGTGTTAAAATCAGATCGCTACTTGACCAATGTTCTCAGAGGACCTTTGTGAAGTCTTCTGTTATATCCTCCCTTTCCTACATTTCTAAAGGAACTGAGGAGTTATGTCTTCACGGATTTACCGGGAAACAAGCCTCTAGGGAATATTATGTTGTGACACTGCAATACAAACACAGAGGTAAATTTCATCATCTAGACGCAATAGTGGTTGATAATTGCCAGAACATAAAGGTGAACTTAACCTAAAGTCTAAACTGGTTAGTTTACAAAGTAAAGGCATAAAATTAGCCGATCCTCACGCAACGGACACAGATCAGCTGGAGCTGCTTATCGGTGCGGATCACTACTACAATATAGTGCGACCTGGGTATAAAAGGTCAGGTAGTCTAATTCTGCTTCCTACCAAGTACGGGTACGCCATCAGTGGTTCATATGTGGCACAACCTACCAGCTCCAGCACAGAAGTAATTACTGTATTGAAAGTAGCAGTAAACCCAATGGACGAATACATGTCCACTGGTAATATTCCACCATGCAAAAATTACTTAAACGTTTTGTGGGAATTAGATCATATCCGGATAACCCCTAAGGAATACAGGTTGAGCGTCAAGCACTATCGTCGTATGAGGATACCGTTACCTACGATCCCGACAGCCAACAGTATAAAGTGAGACTGCCCTGGAACAATTCCTCAATCAGGAACAATCAGGAACAATCAGATTTCCTGATTGATACCTATGGCGTAGTCCGAGAAATTATGAATGACGCCCATCTACATTTGCGTGAATGGGCGACAAATAATTCTGTGTTGCGGACTGTACTGCAACGGGATGGAGTGGCGGCGGTACAGCAGGAACATGTTAGAGTGCTAGGGTTGTTTTGGGAAACGGACACCGATACCCTCTCATTCGGCGTTCAGTATGTGCATTATTCGCAGATTACAAAACGGATTTGCTTGAGTATGACGGCTAAACTTTTTGACCCCTTGGGGATAGTTCTACTGGTGTCGATCAAATCAAGATTATTCCTTCAGCAATTATGGAGGATAAAATTAGGTTGGGATTAGGTTTTGACTGGCGATCTGGTTCAGGAGTGGGAAGACATTATATCGGATCTTCGTCTCTGTAAGGGTTTTAATTTTCCTCGGAGAGTTGTCATGGACCATCCTGTTTCCATTCATGCCTTCTCAGATGCTAGCAAGGTCGCCATATACTTTGTTGACAAGTGGCAGCCGTCTAGTCATGGCGAAGGCGAAAGTCGCCCCGATCAAATCCCTTTCCATCCCAAAATTAGAGCTGACTGCAGTTCTGTTGGCTGCTAGACTCGTTCACTTTGTAGAGGAAACTTTTAAAAATTTGCTAAATATCTCGGAGACAGTTATGTGGAGTGACAGCCAAATTACGCTCTACTGGTTACATAGCCGAAAGAAGCTACCAGTGTACGTCACCAACCGTGTCGACGAAATTCGTACCCTGCTCCCAACCGCACAGTTCCGGTATGTGTCTACCAAAGAGAATCCAAGTGACTGCATTACTCGTGGTGTCTCTGCTAAATTTCTCAAATCTTCTGCGTTGTGGTGGAATGGCCCATGCGGCCATGCTGGCTTAATGATCCCAACGAATGGCCAGAGAATATAGATTTGAGCGAGCAACACACTGCTATTGTGGCACCGGTAATTGACTCGGTGCCTGACGAAGGCACACGGTTATGGGACTGGGATAGATTCAGCAGCTATGAGAAGTTACAACGTGTTACAGCATGGGTGATACGATTTGTAGAAAATGTAAAAGCAAAAATTAAAGGCACACCGCCCACAGGTAGTGCTTACCTCAATGTGAAGGAGATCAGAATTGCAGATAAATTATTACATAAGCTCTGTCAACAAGAAATATATACGCAGGAATATAAATTACTGGTTAACCCGGGAACTACCGGAAGACTCTTAAGAGTTCCCCCGGCGGACTGTGGGAAGACTCCTTAAGAGTCAGGGAAAACAAAAATCAATTTAACCCGTGGAGCCCCGGCTAGTTTTGTAATATTTGCGCACCAGAACCCGGCCGGTTTTCAAAAAATGGTTTTATTCCAGAAACAATAGCGAATTGGGTTAGGAATGAAGGAAAAACCACGAAAAACCGCTCAAAAAGCTTAAAAAATGGTCCTACAGAGCCCCCGAAAATGGATTTTACAAGAGTAAAAAATTGAAGGCAATTATCCCAAAAAAACAGGTTATTGCGCGCTCGCGCGCACGCACATGGACTTTGAGAGTTTTCAACCATCGGCACGGTTGCGTGGGATACGTACACAGTTTCCATACAAATCTGAGCCCTCTTGAGTGGCTACACCTAAGGTTACGGTCGGCGCAATTAGGGTGACGCGCCAGGCGCGTCTCTGGGGCTGTGCGTTACATACATCGCCGACGCGTCAGGCGCGTCGCTGGGGCTATACGGGTTAAAACACCGAAAAAAACAAAAAAATTGCCCCTGGGCCATGCCAAATATCACTCCTCCACCTCCCCTCCTTCAGTTATCACCTATTTTTCCTGTTATTCCCTTTTCCTGTGGTCTATTTTCGCGCTAACATTAGCGAGTTGGTAGCAGGGCGTTGTCATCACTGTTAGCAAGCGAGTGCAAGAGAGAGAGAGAGAGTATCGATCGACAGTCTCTCTCCAGAGGTGGAGAAAAGTGGTGGGCTGGGAGGTTGCCTCAGCCATACATTATGTAACTCCCGGCCTGTATCGCAGATTTTGACCATCCAAACGCTGTTTCCACTTGTTTTATTGTTGTAACAGGCGCATATGGATAAGTATTAATGCTATTTATGGTAAAATAAATATTTTAGTGATGGGAACAGCTCAAATACGTCAGCACAGGAGTGTGGTGTCTCATACCCCCCATGCGCATTTCAGAGGTTAAGGGAACAAAGTCTAGGAATAACCTGATCAACCAGTTGGGCTTACACTTGAAGGGGGACTTGATACATTGCGGAGGCAGATTACGATTGGCAGCCCTCTCCGAGGCAAGTAAGTATCCAATACTACTGCCCCCCAATCATCCCTTCACCCATCTTATAATCGATAGGTGTCACCGACTCTGTTGTCATTATGGGGTTGGTCATATAGTCACCTATGTAAGACAACGATGGTGGGTGCCTAGAATCAGGCAGGTGGTCAAGAAAGTCCTTCACAAATGCTTAAAGTGTAGAAGAGTACAGGTAACACATTATCATCCCTTCGGAATTCCTCCCTTACCAAACCTGCGAACCACCCCAGGTGACCCTTACAAAGTTACTGGGGTTGACTACAGTGGAGCAATCCCTGTGAAAGATTCACCCAATCTTAAGGTGTATATGATACTTTTCACCTGTGCTGTTACCAGGTCAATTCACCTGGAACTGGTCACCAACCTCACTTGTGATAGCTTCCTACATGCCTTCCGAAGATTCTGCAGTAGACAGGGATATCCGCGTACCATGCTGAGTGACAATGCAAAGACTTTCATAGGGGCATCTACATATCTCAAAGAAGTGAGCAACAATCCTAAGATTCAGACCTGCCTAGCGGATGTAAAATGTGAATGGCGTTTCATTCCCGCCAGAGCGCCTTGGTTTGGCGCCATATGGGAGAGAGCCATAGGCATCGTGAAGGCGGGTCTGAAGAAGGTGTAGGGTAGAGCTCTCATCTCGATTGAGGAAGTCAGATTTAAGCCACCGTAAATGATCGCCCTCTATACTATGCTTCTGGTGATTTGGAAGACCTTACCCCAATCACACCCTCAGTACTGGTACGTGGATACAGACTGCGGGATCTTCCTGAAGAGCATGACGAGGATACTATGGAAGATCCAGACTACATAAGTAGGGACGTGATATCGGCCCGCTACAAATATATTCGTAAATTATCGCGAGATATTTGGCATCGCTGGTCAACAGAATATCTGGTGACTTTAAGGGAAGCACCAAAAAATAAACTAACACCATTAAAAGGTCATTGGCCTAGGGTAGGGGACGTGGTAACCATCCATGAGGAGGGCCTGCGCGCATTTTGGAAATTGGGTAGGATAGAGGAGTTGTTACCAGGTCGTGATAGTGAGGCTCGGGTAGCAAAAGTTCGCACCACGACTGGAGTAATCACACGGCCAACAGTACGACTATATCCTCTTGAGGGTGACCTCGATCGCAAGGACACCCCCTCGGATCAGTTATCCATTGATGTCCCCTCTCTGGCTTCTACTTCGGCGCAGCCTGTTGACGCGTCCGGCGGACGCCCACGTCGACAGGCAGCCCAGATATCCTCCCAAGCTTGGCAGGATAAGACTGCCTCCGGGCAAATCTAATCATGTAAATTTTGTATATTTTCTGTTGGTGGGAATAAGTCCATACTTAGTGTACTCAAACTAGTATGAACAGTCTCGATGTTACGTAATCTGGGTTGATGTAGCGTTACGTATCGTTCCGTAGTCTTAAGTTGAATGCTTCCATACATAACCTTGGTCGAACGTTCCATGATTGGGTAGAATATATTATTCTATAGTTGTATATGGGAAAGTATTGTAGGATTATAATTCCCATATATATATATATATATATATATATATATATATATATATATATATATATTTATATTATTTAAGATTGTTCATAAGTATCTCATTGTAAAAAAGATGGGATACATTTTCCATATGTTATGCGCGTGCGCGGTATGTCATGACAGAGACAAACATAACATGCTCGCGCACTCTCCAACCAACCTCCGTCCCAGCTACACACGCTAAGCCTTCTTCCTATAGTTACTTCACCAGGTGTTTTCGCTTCACTTTCATCTCATATTCCATATAGTTATTTACATCATCATCTTTGTTAATTAGCACAAACTTAACGTAAATATCTATCCTATCCTAACCTATTGTAGCCTCTTTTCATACGCTGTTTACCTTACTACCCACTTCGAGTCATCTAGCCTATTTTCCGCTATCCTCCAATCACCAGCTGAGTTCATCAAAGGGTAAATATTCTATATGGTTAATATTTCTTCATTATCAATAATATACAGTCCACTTATCTAAATTAACCATATAATTGATCCGGTTCGAAGGACCAATTATATGATTAATTTAGATAAGTGGACTGTATATTATTGATAATGAAGAAATATTAACCATATAGAATATGTACCCTTTGATGAACTCAGCTGGTGATTGGAGGATGGCGGAAAATAGGCTAGATGACTCGAAGTGGTTAGTAAGGTAAACAGCGTATGAAAAAAGGCTACAATAGGCTAGGATAGGCTAGATATTTACGTTAAGTTTGTGCTAATTAACAAAGATGATGATGTAAATGACTATATGGAATATGAGATGAAAGTGCAGCGAAAACACCTGGTGAAGTAACTATAGGAAGAAGGCTTAGCGCGTGTAGCTGGGACGGAGGTTGGTTGGAGAGTGCAATGAGCGCGTTATGTTTGTCTCTGTCGTGACATACCGCGCACGCGCATAACATATGGAAAATGTATCCCATCTTTTTTACAATGAGATACTTATGAACAATCTTAAATAATACAAATATATATATATATGTGAATTATAATCCTACAATACTTTCCCATATACAACTATAGACTAATATATTGTACCCAATCATGGAACGTTCGACCAAGGTTATGTATGGAAGCATTCAACTTAAGACTACGGAACGATACGTAACGCTACATCAACCCAGATTACGTAACATCGAGACTGTTCATACTAGTTTGAGTACACTAAGTATGGACAGACTGGAAAGTGCATCATAAGCAGCTAAGTTAACAAACAAGGTACAAGTATAAGTGGTTGAGGAGGCCAGAAGGTGTGACATCGAGAACAAAATCATGAATATTCATATAAAACTCCTGCAAGATAGTCGGAAAGGGCAGCCTTGAAAGAGAACAGGTTAGTCAGGGATACCAAATCTGTGGGCAAAGAGTTCCACAGAGACACATATCTAAGATTAAAAAAAAAAAATCTTATTTCAAGCTGGCATCTCGAGTGAGCAATTTTATATGGGTGACCCCTGGTTGCAAAATATTGGGGACGATCAAAAACATCTTCAGGAGTAATTGAGCAGAGACCGTGAAATATTTGCCAGTACTTAACCTCTGAAGTGCGCATGGGGGTAATTAGACACCTCTGCCTGTGTGCATGTATTTGAGCTGTGTCCATCACTAAAATATTCATTTTACCATAAATAGCATTAATTCTTATCCATATGTGCCTATTATAGGTTGATTATAAAGGTATTAACCTGTTAAAACAAGTGAAAACAGCGTTTGGATGGTCAAAATCGGCGATACAGGGCGGGAGTTGCATAATGTATGGGTGAGGCAACCTCCTTTCCTGCCAATTTCCCCCAAGGCTGGAGAGACACTGTCGATCGATACTCTCTCTCTCTCTCTTGCACTCGCTTGCTAGCAGTGATGATAATGCCCTGCTTGCAACTCGCTAATGTTAGCACAAAAATATACCTCAGAATAAGGGAATAACAGGGAAAATAGGTGATAACTGAAGGAGGGGAGGTAGAGGACTGATATTTTTTTTTTTTTTTTTTTTTTTTTTTATGTTTAAAATTGATTTTTTTTTCTCTGACTCTTAAGAGTCTTCCCGCAGTCCGCCGGGGGAACTCTTAAGAGTCTTCCCGCAGTTCCCGGGTTAATTATGTCATGTCTAAGAAGTCTACCCTTAATGGAAAATAGGTTTAATATCCTCAATCTCTCACCATAATCAAGATTCTCGAGACCCCCAATAGATTTAGTTCAGCGTCTCTGAACAGACTCCAGTAGTCTTAGGTCCCCCAAATACCCAAGGTTCCATAGAGAGGAAGAATATTCTAAAATGGGACGAATATGGGAAATAAATAGTGGCATCATAAAGGAGGCATCCCGGTTGACAGTTGACCTTAGGATACTATGGGCGAGTCCTCCAGCCTTGTGGACAATATTAGAGATCTGTGTATGAAACTTAAGGGAGGAATCGATTAAAATTCCTAGATCGGATGCAGAGTCTCTAATAGGGATTAAGGAGTTGTCAAGATAGTATCTGCCAGAATGACTCAGGTCATCCCAATTAATTTCTTTCCTACAAAATCTTAGGTGGACACATTTATCTGGGTTCATCGTTAGGCCCCAGGATTTAGAGACCTTAGCAAGCACGTCTATATCAGACTGGCAAGCAAACATACAATTAAGAAAATTCAAGAGGTTATCATATTTGATTTTTACATACAGTTTCAGATCATCAGCATATATTTTGGTAGACGAGTTAATATTAAGAGTAATATAATTTATAAATATGAGGAAAAGCAGGGGACCAAGGACAGAGCCTTGAGGGACTCCGCTAAGCACATCCCTGAAAGAACTAAAATGATTATTTACTTTGACATGCATAATACGGTTATGGAGAAAGTCCCTAATCCAGTCCAGTACCTTTCCCCTAAATCCCAAGCTATAAAGTTTGGTGATCAGAATGTCATGATTAACCACGTCAAAGGCCTTGGAATAGTCAAACAGGATCAAGTCAACATTATAACCCTGGTCCATCCATTTGTGATGTCCTTGTAAGTAAGAAGGAGTTGGTCCTCGGATGATCTGCCTGGTCTGAATCCAAATTGGTCCTTATTGAGAAGATTGTTAGAGTCAAGATATTCATAAATAAATTTAGTTATAATACGTTCCAAGGACTTTGAACAAATGGAAGTTAGAGAGATTGGTCTATACATTAGTGGATTGTAGCGAGAACCCTTTTTAAAAATGGGCACAACTGAGGAACTCTTCCAGGAAGAAGGGAGGGTTCCAGAGACCAATGAGGCACGGTATATCAGCAAAAGAGGATATGCAAGGGTATGGACACAGGATTTGAGTAGGTGGGCGTGGATACCGTCTGGACCCATCGATGAGGACGTATCAAGTTTGTTAAGAACAGATATAACATCATTAAGATTAATATTGATATCTGGAATTATACTGTCTGTTGCCTGATGTGAGGCAGGGGAGGTGGGAGCAGATGTTGAAAAAACACTGGCAAAGGAGGACACAAACAGTTCAGCCATAGCACCTGCATCGTGAATGATGTTACCTGTGGAAGACTTGCGTGGGCCAATACTGGGTCTACCCACCTTCTTTTTCCGGATATAAGAATGGAATATTTTGGAGTTGGTTGTGAGATGGTCAATCAGTGAAGCCTCATACCTGGACTGACTATGGATGGCATAATTTTTGTACTGATAATTAATATCTAAAAACTGATCCAGGGCATCCTTAGCCTGGTTAGAGTCACGACCAAACTGTGTACGAGTTTCTTTATAATTGGTCCAACAGTTATGTCTGGTATGTTTTAATAATATAGGGGGTCTGACAGGCCATGGAGGACAAGAAAGGTTATTAAAACTCTTTGTAATTATAAGCCTAGCTCACTAACACCATTAGGATATAATAGTCATGGCCTACATATTTTGTTTTATTCACTTCCTTCTATATTTAGGCTATAATCTAACTTTGGCACGACAATAACCCTAACCTAGCCTTTCTTAAAGATTCATCTAATCTTCCAGTATAGCCTAATTTGGGTCATTTTAAAGGCACAAAATTAAATGGTTGGTAATTCTTCAGAACTGACTCACTGAGCCTTCTCTCAACCCCTCTCCCCCCACCAACAATTTACCCACTTTGAATAGTTTTATAAGATTAACTTGACTTAACTATCCTAACCTAGTAGACTAAATTATGACACCCTAGCCTACTAACCTTTACCTAACATTGCTAACCTTTACCTAACAGTTGCTAACCTTTACCTAACAGCTGCTAACCATTACATAACCATAATATAGGCCTAACAAACAAAATAAATATATAGGCCTAGCCTATAGGCTATCCTATATATAAAACCGCATAGCAGAGATATCACGCTCGATAATCAAAACGTTCTAACTTCTGTGATATAGCTTAGCTCCCCTTAACCTATTATTGTATCCCACGGCCGGTAACAAACAATTTACCCAACACCTGCCCGTGGGATACAATGATGGGTTGAGGGGAGCTTTGCCCTCCTCACCCCCCATGACTTATTGTCATCATCACATATATTACCAGCAGGGGCAAATAACAGCAGTCAAATTAGACGCGAATGTAAGTGTGCGACTATGTAAAGAAAGATGACGGTACTCCCGCTAACATAACTCTTACCGTTCATACTACTGTACTGTATTAACAATTTACATTAACGGTTCTTAATAACTGTGAAAAAAGATTAATAGAGATTTAATATGATACATTGATGGTATCATTCAAAGAGCCTACCACCGCGATTCGCAAGTTCTGTGTGTTCGCTTCTTATTTAACCATATTTAGGGGGTTGAGGGGGACATTGCCCCCCTCCCCCCCGGACTTATTGTTATCATAATATATGACAGAATGGGGCAAGTAGCCACTGACCGTGGGATAATTTAAGAAAAAAATTAAGGTGTCAAATCCGACGCGCGTGTGGGATAATTTAAGAAAAATATATAGGTGTAAAATCCGACGCGTAGAGTGTGCAAATATCGCTTTAAATGTATTCTGAAACACCTTTGATCCCTACAATTAAAATGTATTAGCATAAATTCAGCCTAGTTTAGCCTACAAAACAAAAACTAAACATTTGTTTAGCCTAGGCCTACATATAAAAAGCAAAAGCCCACTCATACTGCAATTATAAGCATAAATATGAGAGTATCTAAGTTACAAATCAAATGTTTTTCTATAAAATAAACAATAAAATTGTCATCTTTCAACTGTTGAGGTCATAAGTAAAAAAAATCTGATACATTAGGAAAAAATGCGTTAAGAGTTGTGTTAGCGGGCGTATCATCCGCTTTATTTACGTAGTCGCACGCTCGCAGTTACATTCACGTCTAATTTGACTGTGGTTATTTGCCCCTGCCGGTAATATATATGATGATGACAATAAGTCATAGAGGGATAAAGATCCCCTCAACCCATTATTGTATCCCACAGCCAGGTGTTGGGTAAAGTGTTTTGTTACTGACCTGGGGATACAATAATGGATTGAGGGGGGCTTTGCCCCCAATCAGTTAAATTAAACGCGAATGTAGGCCTAACTGCGAGCGTGCGACTAGGCTATATATACAAAGCTTTTGGTATGCCCACAACACAACTCTTACCAAAACTGCAATTAGCCTATTTTTTGTTTTCATTCTAGGCTAAATTGTGGTAGGCTAGGCTAAATTCTTTAGCATGTGTAGGCCTATGCTTTCCAATAGAAGTAAACATATGTAGCCTAATGCAATAATGCAATGCCGAAATTGCTAAAAAATACATTAGAATTAGTGTAAGTGCTTCCCTAAAGCAGAACAGAGGGTAGTAATATCAGAAGAGCGACACGGCATATTTTGTGGGTAGAATGGCGATCGTGATATCTGGGCGGTATAGCAGAAGTCTTCACAAATTACTTAAATATTACCCGATTGGATACTAATATTATAATAGTGTCGATACCGACACAAATAGGCGTCTTATAGCATTGCTTTGTAATACACAATAAGAATGCAAGACAAAAATGTCTTATATCTCGAAGGGGTTTGCAAAGAGCTGGGGTACTTCGTGACCTTCGTGTTCCAATAATATAACTACAAGCCCCTTCCCTGAAGACCCTGTTCGAGGCTTAAAACTGTTTAATAATACCGTCAAGGAGACGAACGGCCCGCTCGTGGGAAGGGGATGTTTAATAATACGGGTCATAAGAACATAAGAACATAAGAAAATGGGAGTCTGCAGAAAGCCGATTGGCCTAAGCAAGGCAGATCCCTGTCCCACACAACCCCAATTACAAAGCCCAATTATAGGCTCAACACTCTAATACCCTGAGGATCATCTTACCAAACCGGTTAGAGATTAACGCAGGATTACGGGGGTCTGCAGAGCGCTGATTGGCCCAACCCGGCTGATCCCCCTTCACACCCAACCCTTCTCGTCCATATGCTTATCCAATTTTTTCTTAAAGCTCCCTATCGTTCTTGATCCCACTATATCACTTGGTAGCCTATTCCACCCATCTAAAACTCTGTTACCAAACCAATATTTGCCTATATCTTTTCTGAAACGAAATTTATCTAATTTGAAACCATTGGTACGAGTTCTTTCGCTATCACTGAGCTTTAGTACATTTGTCATGTCCCCTTTGTTAATCCCACTAACCCACTTGAACACCTCTATCATATCCCCTCTAACTCTGCGTCTCTCTAACGAATGTAAACCTAATTTCTTCAACCTTTCTTCATACGGAAAATTTCTAATATTATGGATCATTTTTGCCATTCTACGCTGAATTCTCTCCAATGAATCTATGTCCATTCTGTAGTAAGGACACCAAAATTGGACAGCATAATCCATATGGGGTCTCACTAATGACAAGTAAAGTTTTAAGATAACATCAGCAGTTCTGTTACTCACACTCTTAGAGATGAACCCGAGAATCCTGTTTGCCTTATTACGAACGCTTATACACTGTTTTCTAGGCTTCAAATCATTGCTAACAAACACACCTAGATCTTTCTCGCAGTCTGAATTTTCTAATTCTAAATTAGCTAGTTTATATTTAACATTTGTTTGCATCTTCCCTATCTTTAATACCTTGCATTTGTCAATGTTAAACTTCATCTGCCAATTTACTGACCATTCATGTAAGGTATCTAGATCCCTTTGGAGGCACTCTATATCGCTATCTGAATCAATTGATCTCCCCATTTTAGTATCGTCTGCGAATTTACTTATCCTACTAGTTATACCTAAATCTAGGTCATTTATGTATATAAGAAACAACAGGGGACCTAATACCGATCCCTGGGGGACACCACTTTTGACTGCTCCCCACTCTGACTTGGTACCATTTATGCTGACTCTCTGTTTCCTACCAATTAGCCATGACCTTATCCATCCCAACAACGACCCTCCTATTCCATGTGCCTCAACCTTTCTCATCAATCTCTCATGAGGGACTCTGTCGAAAGCTTTACTGAAATCTAAATATATAATATCATATGACTTGTCACTATCTACTGCTTCATATACCTCTGAGAAAAAGCTAAGCAAATTAGTAAGGCAAGAACGTCCCTGAGTGAATCCATGCTGAGAAGAATTTATTAAGTAAAATTTTACTAAGTGGCTTCTAATTTTCCTAGCAATAATGGACTCTAGCAACTTTCCTATGATTGATGTGAGACTAATGGGACGGTAATTGGATGCTATCCATTTATCACCTTTTTTGAAGATCGGAACTACATTTGCAAGCTTCCAAGCTTCTGGAACTAAACTTGTTTCTAATGACTTGTTAAATATAAATGCTAATGGGCTACTTAACTCATCTCTGCATTCTTTTAATACTCTAGCATATACCTCGTCAGGACCAGGCGATTTTTGAGGTTTCAGTCTGTCAATTTCCTTAAGCACATCATTTCTACTTATACTAACTGTACTTAACATATTTTCTATACTATCACTATATACCATATTGACTTCTGGAATCTGTGCCAAATTTTCATTAGTGAAAACGGAAAGAAACTGACTATTTAATGTACTGCACATTTCTAAATCATTTTCTGTTATTTCTCCTATTGAAGTTTTAGGGGGCCTATTATATCTCTAACTTTAGATTTATATAGTTGGTAAAAAGCTTTAGGGTTATTTTTTGAGTCACTGGCTATCCTTATTTCATAATTTCTTTTTGCTTTCCTGATTTCCTTTTTGACCTGTCTTGATAGAGTCTGATAGTATATATGTAAATGATTTTCACCTTTCTTTATTTTTCGATATATTCCTTTCTTTTTTCCTATAAGATCTATTAGCTTGTTAGTCATCCATTTTGGTTGGTTCTGCGTCGATCTAAATCTTCTTTTAGGGATATATTTATTTTGAGCATTGTGGAGTGAAGCAATAAACTGGTTATATGTAGGTGGCAAGTTTAACTCTGGCATATCCTGACTTAATTGCTTAACAATAGGGTCCACCCTTAAGTTTCTTCTTAGCCCACCATAATCGGCTTTTCTGAAATCTGGGATAAGTGTCGTATTCTCTTTAGCATTCCCTGTCCATTGTACATTAAAATAAATAGATTTATGATCGCTATTTCCTAGGTGGTCACCAATCTCTACATTATTTATCATATGTTCATTGTTACTGAAAACTAAATCAAGAATATTAATACCTCTAGTCGGCGTATCTATGAATTGAAATAAACAACTATCTTGTACTACCTCAATAAACTCTACTGAATCGGAGTCGCCTATTTGGTGCTGCCAATCAATGTTCGGAAAATTAAAATCCCCCATAATGCACACATTGCTAAACCTTGATGCTATTTTAATTTCCTCCCATAACGATTTTCCGCCATTTCTACTCATATTAGGCGGTCTATATATAACTCCAATAACTATGGTCTCACTACCTTCGTTAACCTCTACCCAAACACTTTCATTATCATTATTTAGTCTAATACCTGATTTAATACAGCTTTTTAATGTACTCCTGACAAACACTGCTATACCCCCGCCCCTCCTACTTGTTCGGTCATATTTAAACAAACTATATCCTGGAATATCAAATTCTGCTAAAAAATGCCTAGATTCTGTATTAATCCACGTTTCAGTTAGCGCTATTATGTCTATATTTTCTGTGCTAACGAGTGCTCTAAGTTCGTTCATTTTGTTACATAAACTTTTATAGGTTCATAGGTTCATCATGATTCTAAATTACCAGTAGTCAGAAAGAAACATTGCAGATGATGTCAAATGTTACTGTATTTAGCCAAATGATAGTTATAACACTTCTGATTATATATTAGTTGATAACAAGTTTCCCTCATGGTCACGGTATAATTAGACCAGCTGGCAACCGTGGTTGAACTTTAGATATCAAATTCTTCTTTATTCATGATGATATAAACTCGATTTTCCTGTTTGGCTCCTGTCAAACTACCCACTTGCCTCCCCTCCCTCCCCCATTGTATATGTTGAGTATCTTAGCCTTTATTGCTCTCTGACACTAGGTTGAGATTAGCATGAATCGTTATACAGAACTCTCCACCAACAACACTTCTACTGTCAAATGTCACATTTCTTACTCGTAAGACCTACCAACATGGTTCAGGGTAAATCCTATGACTTTAACATTCAGCTTCAGTACTAATCTGGTTCTTTCTGATTAACTTCCACTAAATATGAACATTAAATTAATAATACGTATTTGCTAACTTGGAAGACAATAGACACAATAATTACAAATATATAGTAGAAATGTGTTGGTATGATTGGAGAACCCTGTCCAGTTCGTCGGAGAGAGAGAGAGAGTATTATGCTAATTTATATTCAGACTATCAAATTTCAATATGATTGCAAATGGCATATTACTGCGTGGAGTAAAGAATCATTAATTTCTTGTAAATACTAATATCGTCATTGGCAATAGGTAGAACAACAAATAGGACCGTATTTCTAGTCATGCCTACGTCGTGTCTACTGCTTAATGAATGATGGCAAAGTGAGACTGAGTGTTATTATGTGAAAAAACAACTTCATATCAGACAGCTTCTTCAAGGTAACACTTGTTTTCTACAATGTTCGTTCATGAACGAAGATAGTTTAACTCTGCACATAGGCTACCCAGTTGCTGCTATGCAGGGATACCACTAGCCATTACTGTGTCACCTGTGTCTGTCCTGTATATTACGACAAATTATATTATGCAATGTTCACATTGTGAAGACAAATACCTCCTTCATTATGCAGGCAACATTAAACACGATTATATATGCTTGCAACTCGAGTAAGTTGTGGCAGCCAACGGGTTTTATATGCGTTGCCAACCAATCAATATAATGTGCTTAATTGTTAAAGCATATCTACGAACCTTTGGTGACATTTCATGATCATATATTGCGATGTATACATTTGCATTAGGCTATTTGTTTCCTTTGCCTTGTTTAATGTGTCTTCTGACATTTATATAGCCGAAATCAGATCGACCAATCACAATCCCTGTAAAAAACGCCTCCTTACTAAACCAAGTATTGCCAGATAAAACTGCGAGTCCCAGAGCGAGGGTGGTTCAGCTGGATCTTTGACAGACTGTACAGTTGGTCAAAGTTCCAGCTGCTGAGCTGACCCACCCTCACTCTGGGGCTCGCAGAATTATCTGGCAATACTGGTGTAGGAAGGAGGTGTGCCTTACAAATATTGGGATTGGTAGATCTGATTTCGGCTATATCATTGTTAGAACATATACTAAACAAGGGAAATTAAGCCTATCTCAAATAAAAATGCATACATCGCTATGTATTATTCCGAACATTCACCTAAAGTTCGTAGATTTGCTTAAATATTCAAGTTATTATATCCACTGATTGGCAACGCATATAAAACCTGCTGGCTGCCACAACATACTTTACTCGATTTTATAAGAACACTTATTTCTGTTTTATTGGTGGCTACTTAATGAAGGAGCATTTAGTCTTCACAACGTGAACATTACATAGTCTAATTTGCAGTAATATACAGGACAGACACAGGTAACACATTAATGGCAAGTGGTATCCCTGCACCACTACACCAGTATTGCCAGCTAATTCTGCAAACCCCAGAGCGAGGGTGGGTCAGCTGGAACTTTGACCAACTGTACAATGTACATATTTCGTGAAATGTCCTGTTTTAGTGCAACTGTACTAATTAACATCTACATAACATGTCACTAATAATATATATTCAAAATTAAATTGTCATTCTTGTTGTGTTGCTTATAGTTATACAGCTTGCATCATATATAAGTATTTTTTATATTTTATATGTATACTTAATATGTTCCTCTTGCTTTTATATACCTATTATATTTTAAATATTTTACAAGTGTTTTTACCCTCATTAGTTAACTCTTGAGGCGTTCCCTCTTTATGCGGACTTTCCATAACTTTGGTAACACTGCAGACAAGCCAGGCGCGCGTATATCAAGGAGTATTAAATAAGGAATATCCTCTGGGGCCTTTTGCTCATAATATTATATGCCCCACGATAGTGTAGCTGACACTCCTAGTTCGCGCGAGGAAATAACCGTGTGACGTCACGCTTTTGCCTTTATCCTTCTTTACCCTATGGAAATGGGGACCCCCTGTTGTAGAGGTGACTGTTGCCAGCGAATATAGTGTTCTTGTTTGTTCGCGCTATGTAAGCGGTAGACTGTACATTATAGAGATGGACCCCAATATTTCACGGTTCAGTCTCATTAGTTGGTTAAGCCCGCGTCATACAGAGCCCGAACGTTGGAGGACAAGTTCCCGAATAGGATGACTTGCACATTTTTACCGAATACAGCCGAGACTCTCCCAAAATTTGAAGATTACGAACATGGCCCGAACGAGTTCAGAATAATATCCGATAGTCAAGAACGACCTACGACAAAATCTCGAACAACTACCGAACATGAATCGAACTTACACTCGTTATGCAAAGAATGATTTTCGACCATACCCGAATCATCAGACACAGTTCCGAATGACATTGGAATCTATCTATCTATCTATATGCTCAGGCCCAATCCCCATTTTGGGGGTAGCCGACTCAAGACAGAGCAAAAACAGGGAAAACACAAAAACAACATAAAACAAAAAATAAACACAGATAAAAAACACAAACTCACACACATCCAGGTCACCCAGGAGAAGACCCAGAGACCAGGGTTACCAAGGTCGCTCCAGCACTCTCCCGGCCCCTGACCACCCGGAGAGGTTCCGATCTCGGCAGGCAGATTTGCAGCGGAGCCAAAGCCACAAGCCCTCCCACCACACTTCCAGGCACACCCTTCATATTAATCGTCCCCCCGGGCCAGGCGCCTGATGGACTATTATCTAGTCGAACTTGTGCCCGACCCCTTACTCCAAATGACCACGTGTTCACTCAACTATTCACAAGCATTCTCCATTCACTCCTGTCCACCACCACTTCCCCTGCCTGATCTGTAGTCATTCCTCTATCATCCAAAGCCTTTCTTACACAGTCTCTCCATCTCAATGGGGGTCTTCATGCCCTTCTATCTCCCCTTGTACCTGACTCACATATTCTCTTTGTAAGCCTTTCATCTCCCATTCGTTCAACATGACCATACCAGCTCAGCACCCTTCTGTCCACTCTGGCTGACAAATGTTCCTGCTGCCCCACTCTCCTACGTATCTCTTCATTCCTCAATCTGTCTCTACGAGTAACTCCACACATACTCCTCAAGCAGCTCATCTCCATCACATCCAGCCCTCTTTTCTCCTTTTTCTTCAGAGCCCATGTCTCAGCCCCATACATCACTGTTGGCACAACAATTCCTTGATACAGTGCACTTTTTACTTTCACTCCGAGATTTCTCGTCTTCCACATACTTCCCATTGCTCCGAAAACCTTCCTTCCTTCACACACTCTCTGTTTTACCTCCACTTCCATACCTCCACTCCTGCTTATCGTTCCTCCTAGATATTTAAAACACTCTACTTGTTCCAATATTTCCCCATCCAGCCTCACATCTAGATTCACCCTATGCTCTCCCCTATTACACACCATTACTTTACTTTTATTGACATTGGAATGCTTTACGATAATTAACCGAACTTAACCGATGAGATGTCGACAAACAACCGATAGAGAAGAACATTATGAGAACAACATCAGACTGTTTTACAACTGTAGCAAGATTTGTTTTACCTGCCCTATATAAAGAGATGGGTTGGCTCACACCTCACCATTCTCAACTCAGCGATCGACACGGCAACATGGCAGGCAGGATGAATCCGGATCTCGCAGCACCCCCTGATGACCTGTGCGAAGAGTTGAAGAGGGCCATCCACTTCCAGCAGCTTGTCGTTGCCACCCTCAATCATCAGCTGATGTGCCACACCCTCCTGAAATTAAAGCGTCTACGCCGTCTACGTACCAGGAAACCACGAAGCTGCAGCGTCAAGCCATTGTATAGACAGAGATTTTCCTACGGACACTACCACCAATTGATGAAGACGCTAATGGCAATCGACAAGCCCACCTACAAGTACTATCTCCGTATGGACGAGGAGCTCTACAAAGAGATCGTAAGCCGTGTGACACCCCGGATCAAGAAGGAGGAAACCAATTGGAAGAAGCCCCTGGAGCCCGGTTTGCGAGTTGCCATGACTCTACGTTTCTTGGCAACGGGCGAGGCATACAAGAGTATGGCACTAAATTTTCTTGTTGGTGCCAACACAATTTCCCTGGTGGTACGTGAGACGTGCGAGGCAATAATCCAAGAGTACATGGAGGAGGTCATTGTCTGCCCATCAACACCGGAAGGCTGGAAGGAGGTTGCCAAGGGGTTCAATGACAGGTGGAACTTCCGGCACACCGTGGGAGCAATCGCCGGCAAGCACATTGCCATACAGCCTCCTGCAAACACTGGGTCCTTGTACTACAACTACAAGCACTACAACTCCATTGTGCTCCTGGCAGTTGTTGATCACCTGGGGAAATTTTTGTATTTGGATGTTGGAGCGAACGGGTCCGCATCTGATGCGGGCATATTCCAGGTGACCGACCTCCGGAAGGTGCTGGAGGACGGTGCAGCAGGCCTGCCGGCACCTGAGCCATTCCCAGGGGATGACAAGCCAGTGCCCTACTTCCTTGTGGGTGACGACGCAATCCCCATGAGGGAGTGGTTGCAGAAGCCATACCCTCACTGAGGACTCGATCAACCAAAGAGGAATTTCAACTACAGACTGTCTCGGGCCAGGAGGCAGGTTGAAAATGCCTTTGGTATGCTGGCGAACCGCTTCCGGTGTCTTCTCACAACTATGAATATTCAACCCAGCACCGCGGAGAAGGTAGTCCTCGCGGCATGCATACTTCATAACAAGCTCATTGACAGACGGCCAGAGGTACAACGACAACACCAACAGCGTGCAACCAACGCGCCACAAGGTGACTGGACCAGGGACCCCTTGGATGGACTGGAGCCATTGCAATGCCAGAGGGGGCCAGCTGCTGCCTAACTGGTGAGGGACTACTTGACAGAGTACTACAGCAGGCCACAACAGCGCCTGTCCTGGCAGGTGCCTTGCCAGTAAACCGGTAAGTTCTTATTTTGAATCTAATTAGTCTTGTTTAACCACTCAAAAGTCATTCAAGCATTCATTAAATATTAATATGCTCTACATTTTCCATGTTAATTTTGTATATTAAATTTATATTGCATAATTTGATTTCCATCGATCTATCATTTCTTTATTAACCCTTATTTAGCGGCGAGCAACATAAGTCGAGTTAAATAAAGCTGGACTATGTGGCGGCGCTCGACATAACTCGAGTGGCAATTTCAGCACGTAATGTGGCTGAGAGAGAGAGACAAGTGGTGGCAGGAGACTAGCGAGCGTATGACTGCTCCAGACCACCGCGGCGAACCTACTGACACAAATCTCAGCTCCCTCCTCCCTCTCTCACTCGCTACATACTCAATTATGTACTGAAAGTACCGAATTACCTGCTTTTTGCACTCGCGTTGCACGGTTATTGCAAGAAAACTATCCATCATACAAGGATCGTTATGGTGTCATTCGAAAGCTCTGTTTATGCCCTTTCAGGGATAGGTACTTGTTTTACGTTCTGGGTCTTATTTAGGCATGAAAATGATCACGTAAACAGCCCTATTTTGGCTAAAAACACCCCGCTGTGCGGTACACATAAATAAACCGCATAGGCCGCTCGTAAGGTGTTAATGAGATTGCATTGACACCAGTTATTTTATTATTAATGTTTAATAGTCAACTAATTGTTTTGACCAACCAAGTATTCCAAGTCTATTTTTATCTTATTATTTACTTTGAAACTTGTATTTATTAATGTTTACTAGTCAACTGTGCAAATCAATTATTTTTACTATAAATATAACCAAGTTTTCAAAGTCAATTTTTCTATTATTATTGTGACGTCTACCAGCGTTGGCAGAATCGCCTCTCGTTAGCCACTAGCGCTCACCAGGGACATCGAAATGGGCTACAGTTATCCGAGAATGTTGTTCTTTCTTTCCTAGTAATCGCATTGTCACAGACTGTCCAGTGGTGGTCTTTGTTTTCGTCTGTGATAACGGGTTATATTTTATATCAACAGTAGTGATAATAGTACCAGCGTGGGAATGAGAAAGACTTTCAGAGCGAGAAGGTAGTGAGTGTCTGAGTCACGGGTGCATTCCTGCCTCTCGCTCGCCATTGGCCGGCGTGTCTGGCTGTGTCACGTGACACCTGCTGTCTTGTGATGTATCGACCCGTGATTGGCCTACCATCGCGCCTTTGCGGGCTCCTGTGTAACTTGCCTCCTCCATGAGGCTCCCCAGGAGCTGTCCTCGTCAGGACAGGCTTGGCGCGGGTGCTTCTAACTTCCCTTTGCATACTCTCCCCCGATCACCACCTTTATCACTGTTTCTCTCTCTGAACTTCTTCTTTTCCATTACTTCTCGCCTTTATTCAATTACTTATCCCCTTGGGTTCTGCATACGGTTTTCATAGCCGGCCCATTGTATTGCATGCGCCGTCCTCAGAGATATTTACATGTACTTAGAATAGGTTTGAGGGTTCTTAGTTAGTATAGGTTATAACTTAGTGTGTCTCCATTATTGATTTAGTGTTTCTGCTCTTTTATTTAATGCTAGACTGGGATAAGGTAACTGTAGTCGTTGTCTCCGATGTGTGTACGGTTTGCCTATATCTACACGACTTCGACCGGTCCTGTGGTAGCCTGGGTTGTCTTTTCGGTTGCGTCCTTTGCGAGTGCAGCATTGTGTTGACTGAGGGTTTTGGCCTGTACCAGTTCCACACTTTGCTGCCTCTTTGCTTGTCTTTAGAGGGTCGCCAGGATAGAACCAGATACTTGTGATCTGGATCTATCGAGAGAGAACCCTAGTCAATTAACGTAACTTAAAGGATGCAGTCTTAAGGACATCGCTAGGCTACGAGCCTGTCTTGCTCAACCCCAGTTCCTTACCTAGAGTATCCCAGCTAGACATTATTAATCGAGTAGACACTTGTTAGTATTTAATATAAGCTCTTTGATATGTACGCATTATTATTCACAGCATTTATTAGTCTAGGTTGTTGTTGAGCCGCACAACCATAGCAGACTGTTTCGTTGATGAGGAAGTACTTCTTTTAGTGTCGAGCATTGCTACCGTTGCGCATTTATAGTATTCTCGTGTCAGTCAACATTATATGTCCTATCTTTTAGTGTATTCGATTTACACATGTGGTGTCCTGCCTCCTGCCTTTATATAGTTTAAGATACGAGCATCTTATGAGCATCAGACTTTCTTCAGAAGTTTCCAGGTCTATGCTGTAGGACTATACGTCACTTTCTTTCAGATAGGAGTGAAGAGTTTATTGTTGTTTAGAGTAACTGTATTGAAGCATCTTTTTATTGTATTAATTATGGCTGTGATTTAATTGATCTTTCCATAGATTCCTTTTTATGCATTTTAACGTAACTTGCATCTTGTTTGTTATCAGGCTATACCAGTGTGAGTTAGCTTGAAGTAGAGTACATTTATTCCCAGTTAAGGATACCCCGCTATCGCAGATTAACTCTGGAGGGTATAGGTGTTTTGTTCGCCGGCATATAAGTTCGAGGGTTTGGATCTAGCGTACCGTTGTTGCATAGTGCCCTATTACTAGTCCAATCATTAAGTGCCCTTGTTTTATTCGTAGTCCCGGTCGTAACAAATGGCAACCTTGCCTAGTATCTTATCTTAGTCGTCATAACAAATGGCGACCTTGCCTAGTATCTTATCTTAGTCGTCATAACAGATGGCGACCTTAGTTTAGGATTTAGTGAACTAAGAAATAATTGCAGGATTTTTGGACATTTGTTTTTGAGGAATATTTTGGACACGTTGGAAATTTTTGGCAACGTAGTATAGCACTTGAGTTGTCTTCAAGCATTTTTTTGAGTGAATAGTGCTACATGAGAGTTTAGATACTTTTTTGTTGTTTATAAACGTTGAGGATTTCTGGTGGACACTATGTCGAACGACGGATCAGTGCACAGTGAGGACACAGTAAGGGAAGCAGGCGAGGAGGTGGAGAAGGTGGAGTTGTCTATGGGCGCTTGGGTGGTGAACAGCGAGGAGGATGCTCGGATATTTTTGGAGGAACCTGTGTCAGCGGATCGTGTGTCGGGGCTAGACCGGTACGGACTGCAGTGTGTAGCCACGGTCTTAGGGTTTCCCGGTACTAGCGGTTTGTCGAGAGGTGAGCTGGTTACCTGTGTGCTCGGTGGGGTGCGTGGGGCTTCGGGTGGAGCGAGAGCTGGGGCACCTGCCCAGCCCCCATTCCACTCGACTCCTACCATGGCGCCACCTCGGGCTCCGGAGCCGGGTACGTTCCCGCAGGCCGATGCCCGCTGGCGGTTGGGCATGCCTCTAGGTGATTCACGGGGTGGGTCCCCAATAGTAGCACCCCCTCCTCAGGGTTTGTCTTCCGAGATGTTGTTTCAGCTCGAACTCGCCAAACTTCAGGCCGAGGAGAGAAAGGCCATACGTGAGCAGCAGCAGCAGCAGCAGCAGTGAGAATCTGAGGCTGAGGAGAGAAAGGCCATACGTGAGGCTGAGCTTCAGATTGAGGCTACGAAGTACTGTGCAGACATAGAGCTTGAGAAGTCTCGGGTGGAGTCGACAGGGCAGCGTCTCGGTTCTGGGAATCGAGGTCTTGATCATTCTTTATCGCACCTTCTTAAGTTAGTCCCTGCATTTGACGAGTCGGGTGTCACCGAGTTTTTCCTGCGTTTTGAGAAGAAGTGCCGGGAGCACCAATGGCCCGAGGTTAAGTGGGCAGCCCTTGTTTCCTCTAGGTTGGTTGGCAAAGGACTCAAGGCATATGATGCGTTGCCATTGGAGTCTTGCATCGATTATGAGGTATTGAAGGAAGCTGTTCTGCGGGCGTACGAGTTACAACCAGAGACATATAGGTTGAAGTTTCTGGGTATTACGAAGGGTCGTGAGTGCACTTTTCTAGAACATGCCCGGGAACTGTCTGATGCTTTGAGAAATTGGCTGAGGTCAGAGAAGGTGACGACGTTCGAAGAGCTTGAGCAGTTATTCCTTCTAGAGCAATTTTTTAAATGCACAGGCGGCGACCTGACTTTGAACCTCAAAGAGAAACAACCTAAAACTCTACAAAAGGCAGCCGAGTTGGCTGACCTAAGAGTATCGCTGATTCGTGGGTGCGGGTCTGCACAACGGACCGATGCAGTTAACAAGGGGCGCAACACTCCACCCCCCCGAGTCAGTGATGCAACATTTAATAACAAAAGTGAGAGCAATGATACTAATTTTGATCACAAACCAAAAACCGTCCCGTTTAAGAAAGGTCAGGGCCCTTCCCCACCTCAGGGGAAGTCCAAGGGTGAAGTAGAGTGTTTTAAGTGTCATAATAAGGGGCATTTCGCACGTTCCTGCCCTAGTAACCAACCTACAGCAGTAGGTAGCAGTAGCAGTAGTCTTTGGCTAGCAACATTGGGGTGTCTCTGAGGTCTTCTGCATTTACCCGGGGTGATATGTCAGATGCGGGGGCACAGCCAGTGAAGGAGTGTCCGGAAGGCTCGAAACCTGTCCGCGATGCTTCTTGCGACCATAGAGGGCGTGGCTGCGTGAGTTGGGCTGGTTGCAAGCAGGGGTTGGAGTTGTTGCGTGATACAGGTGCATCCCAGACTCTGATGAAAAACTTTGCAGGCCAACCTATAAACGCAGCACGGGTAGTTGTGGTGGAGGGTATTAATGCTACACGGTCATACCCGTTGGTTCGAGTGGAGCTGGAGGTTGATGGTGTGACACGAGAGATAGATGTTGGAATCGTAGAGAAACTGCCAGTAGAGGGCGTCGACCTTCTTCTCAGCAACAACTTTGCGGTGCCTACTTCTGAGGTTCCACCCTTAGTCGTTGCCGAGAGGGCGGCCGACGTGAGTAGGGAGGGGCAGGAGTTGGTCGAGAGGTGTCAATTACAGCAGTTGGCGTGTGTTGTCACACGATCTTGTGCATCTAAGGTGTCACAACCTATTCCTCAGTCTCTAGACCAGCGGAGGAATGGTCGGAAGGAGAAAGTTAAAGTTGGGAGAAGTTTTGTGAGTTTTGATCCAGCGGCTCTTCTTGGCGACTCAGTATTAGCACCAAAGATGAGCTCCGGAGTGGCCCCAGAACCTGTCCCCCCTAGGGACATGGTAGGGCGTGATGGCACTCCACGACAGAGTAGTTCCCAGGTGGAGGAGAGTTGTGGGAACGGGGCTATTGATCTCGAGGACGGGGAGCCATGTCATGTGAACCTGTTAAAGGAGTTTGTGAGGCAACCACCTGAGCAGCCTACTGTCCCTATGTTGGTCTGCAGCGGCTAAGGTGGAGTACAAAGGAGTACAAAGGAGTACAAAGGAAATCAAGCAACAACAGATCTAGTGACCCTTCTAGGTTGCTTGTCCTCCAAAACACTGAGGATCAAGTGTCCAAACAGTGGTTTAGAGTGGGTAAGGGAACATTGGAAAGGGAATTACTGCCCTGGAACTAATGTCCGTGGCAGGATTAGGAAGTTAGTAGGGGACAGATGGGTTAGTAACTGAGGGGGGGATAAAATAAAGTTATTCATTTACAAACGCAGTCAGTCGCGGGTTTGATGCGAGATATTTGTCTAGGCGGAGTTTAAATGAATCAACGGTGATGCAGTCTATAACGTTTCGGGGAAGCCCATTCCACAAGTTGACAACTCGATTGAAGAAGAAATTCTTAGATTCGTGTGAGTTAAAAGATTTACCAATAATTTTGCAACCGTTTCCCCGCGTGTAATTAGATTGGTCGATAGTGAAGTACTTACTACAGTTCATATTGTCGATGCCTTTGATGATTTTGAACACTTGAATTAAGTCACCTCTTAATCTGCGCTGGGTTAAAGGAAATAGATTTAATTCTCTAAGACGATCTTCGTATGGTTTGTTCTTTAGGCTAGGTATCATTTTGGTAACTCTACGTTGAACTCGTTCTAGCTTGTTTATATCTTTTTGGTAATAAGGGCACCAGGATTGAACGCAGTGTTCCAGAAGAGGGCGGACTAATGAATTGTAAAGGGTTAGGATAACTTCTTTGGATTTATGCTCAAATGACCTGCCTATAAAGCCAATTATTTTGTTTGCCTTCTTAACAACTTCTGAACATTGTTGACTCGGTTTTAGGTTACTCGATATTGTTACTCCCAGATCGGTTTCTCTGTTTACATTCTTAAGCTGAGTGCCATTCATCGAATAGTTGCTTTCTCATTTAGGTATCCGATATGTAGTACTTTACATTTATCCGCATTGAAACTCATTTGCCAAATTTGGGCCCAACATGACAATTTATCTAGATTGTGTTGCATATCGTCAACTTGTTCTTTTGAGAGTACGCTATTTGCAATTTTTGTATCGTCAGCAAATTTTGAGATTGTACAGGTGAGACCCTCATCTATGTCGTTGATGTAAATTAGAAAGAGAATTGGTCCTAGTACCGATCCCTGGGGTACCCCGCTACTTACATTGGTCCATTTTGATGCCTTACCGTTTATGACTACTCTTTGCTTTCTGTCGCTGAGCCAATTTTCTATCCATTTCAACACACCGTCTTGTATTCCATGCGCTTTTAGTTTTAGCAGTAAACGTTTGTGGGGAACTTTGTCAAAGGCCTTTTGAAAATCAAGGTATATAATATCTACAGCTTTACTCTCATCGTAGAGGTTGAGGATATCGTGGAAGAAGTCTAAGAGGTTTGTTAAACAGGAACGTTTTTTACGAAAGCCGTGTTGAGTATCTTTAAGTATGTTATTTTCCTCTAAGTGATTTACGAGTCTGTCTCGTATGACCGTTTCTAGCATTTTACATACAACTGAGGTTAAGCTAATTGGACGATAGTTACTGGGTAGGGATTTGCTGCCTTTTTTGAATATCGGTGTTACGTTGGCTAGCTTCCACTGATCGGGCATAGTTCCAGACTGCAAGGATTTATTGAATAGTAATGTCAGTGGTTTAGAGAGCTCATCCTTAGCTTCCTTTAGAACTCTAGGCGAGATTGTATCAGGTCCAGGCGTTTTATTTACCTTGAGTTTATCTAAACAATTCAATACTTCTCTCTCTGTAACGGTTATATTGCTTAGAACATCTGAATTATCAATCTGAATCGGCGATGGTGTAGGGATATCACTGAGGTCTTCTGTTGTAAAAACTGATGCAAAGAAGGTATTGAGGGCATTATTCATTTGTTCTTCGTCTTTGGTGTATTCTCCATTTTCATTGACTAACGGTCAAACAGTTGAAGTAACGACTTTTTTCTTTCTGATATAACTATAGAATTCTTTCGGGTTTGTTTTACTTTGATTCGCAATATGTAACTCTAAGGTCTTTTTACTTTGCTTAATTAACTTTTTGGCTTTGCGTCGTAGCTCTACAAATTTCAGCCGTTCTTCGTCATTTTGTGAGGATTTTAATCTATCATTAGCAAATTTTTTAGCAAGCAGGCAGTTTGAAATATCTTTATTCCACCATTTGGGCTTATTATTATGGCCTGGACGCCGAGTTTTCGATGGTATGCAGTCTTGCACTGCTTTTAGGTAAGTGGCTTCGAATAACTTCCAAGATGTATTTATGTCGTTATTGTGAATTAAAAGCTCCAGTCAGTTTCTTTAAACATAGCTCTAAGTTTATGGAAGTTTGCTTTCTTGAAATTAGGGACTTTTTCGATGCTACTATTTGGTTCGTTACTAGTAAACTTTAAAGTGAAAGTTATCGTACGATGGTCGCTGTTACTGAATTCATCACCAACATTCAAATTCTCTATTAATTCTTCTTTTGTTGCAAGTACAATGTCAAGAACGTTATTACCACGGGTCGGCGTTCCAACAAATTGATAAAGCGAACTCTCTTGCAAGTTCGTATACAAGTCATGTCCGGAGTGTGAAGTAAGAGTATCGCCCCACTTGGTCACAGGTAAATTAAAGTCACCAAAAATTACGGTATCTTGTGAGTTACTTACATCTGCAATTTGTTCGTGAATTTCTCGGTCAGTTTGCACTGATTTAGCTGGAGGTCTGTATATTAATGCAAGTATTATTTTGGTACCTTTATTATTCTTTTTTAGCACAAAAGATGCGTCGACGTTCACAATTTGAGGTTTTGACAAGAGGGTAGGGTTAAGACTTTCTTTGATATAAAGTAAAACGCCACCTCCATTTCGATTTATTCGGCTTTTCTCAAACATTACATAACCGGGAAGTGAATACTCTGCTAAAAAGTCTCTATCTTCTGTATTGAGCCAAGATTCTGTTATGCCAATCACATCATAATTTTCTGTAAACACTAGCTCCTCTAAATCTGAAAATTTATTGCGTATGCTACGAGCGTTTGCATAGAAAACCTTTAAATTTGTTATTTAGAACTCACGGAACGCTCTTTAATAATATTTTTGGTTCTTGTCGGATCTACATTTATGTTCATGGCTGTCCTCGGTCCTCGCTGTCTTCGGTCCTTATCGCTGGTGGTCCTCGGTTGCCTCTGTTTTTTTCTTGGCGTTGGATGATTTATGTCACTGCTGCTTCTTCTCGGATGGCGTTTTTTGATCCATGGCTGCGGACTGCTTCGTGTAGGAGACGACCCATGCGTGCTGAACCCACAGGGTTTAGATGAGTGCCATCCTTGCGGAACAGAGTAGGCTGGTTGAAGAAGTTGTGGAGAAGGAGAGGGGGGCAGTAGGGCTCAGGTGGAGGAGAGTTGGGATTGTCATGTCTCGGTGGAGCAGTGGGCGGGGGACACGAGCCAGGTGGCTCTGGAAGTGCTAGAGCACCTGCCTGAGCAGCAGTGTGCAGCGCTCCAGTCCCTGCTCGGTTCATACCCCGCTGTTTGTGCCGAGCACCCAGGCCTTACAACTCATGCGGTGCACGAGGTTCCGCTGGCAGGTCACTTGAGTATTAGTTAGCCGTTGGCCTCGTTGTTTCAGTGGTTCAAGGTGGGCGACGAGGCTTTGGCATGGGTGTCAGGTCAGGGTCGACCCATGGCTGCCAAGGGTGGTGGTCAGAATGAGGACATTGAGCAGATTGGTGAGGTTGGCTGTGGAGTGGATGCGCCCGGTCCTCGCATAGCCTCCCAATACTGCTCTAGTAATATGCAACAGCCCTACCATAGACCGACTGTATCTGGCCATGTCGCTGAAGGCGCTGATGCTGCGCAGGCAGATGTAGTCGTAAGGAATGCGGGGGTGCGCATGTACGGTATCGGCGGGGAAGCCTTAGCAATTATGAACTATGGGAGTGACTGCACAGGTGGTACAGATTGTCCCTCTCATGACCTGGCTGTTCTAGGGAAAAAGGTGGAGAAGGAGGGAGACTATAGTGTAGAAACTGCGGTCTCGGCTGGGTTGTGGGAGGGCAATGAGCATGTTTTTTTTTTAGATAACTTGCAACCTCTTGTTCCTAAGCGTCAAGAGAAGTTGTTTACTAGGCTGTGGCAGTACGTCCGCATGTTTGTTGCTTCTCAAGGCCTGATGTACGGGGTAGAATCCGACATGGAGGCTGGAGACAGTGCAAGGCTCAAGTTAATTCCCTACCGTATAAATCCTGCTCGACAGCCTGTTGTGAAAGCAGAGCTAGACTACATATGGAAAAAGGGTCTGAGGGATAAGGGATATCGTGAGTGGTCATTGCCAGTGAGTTTGCAAGCTGAGTTGAGTGGCAAGATCCGTGTGTATGTTGATTGCAAGAGTGTGGGTGCATTATCCTTGACGACACCATAGACCGCATCGGGGCTGCCTCATTATCATGAAGGTAGAACTAGTGAAAGGTTATTGGCAGGTCCCGTTGCCGGAGAGAGCGAAGAAAAGTGCCAGTCTTGTGATGAACTGGGCATTTTATCAGTGCCAGGTGTTGTTTTGCTGCCGGAACACAATTTGGATGTGTGGCATGGTAAGGGCACTGATAATGGTTTTGCTGATTGTTTGTCATGGGAGGGCATGTTTTCAGGAGAACCCTCGCCGTTCAGTCGTGTGTGTTTGAGAGTGGAGAAAAACCAGGCTTGCCCCTGTAGAGCAGCCGTCAAAAACAACATTAAAATTAAATAAAAAATAACATAAAAACTCTTTCTTTTTTATAGTTAATTGTAAGTTGCCAATGTTATAGCTAAAGTCCTAAGTTGAACCTGTCTTTCACTTAGTAGGCTGGGCTCTGTGAAGCTCGCTCAGGGAGCATAGCAGGCTAAATTATACTATTGTGTTTGGGAGGGGTTGTAAGATTTTCTTTATGTTAATATGTTGTTTTATGTAAGAATTGAGCTTTGCATTTCATTTCTGGTGGAGTGGCTAGGTGTGGCGGGTCTTGTCGGCATTCTGCCTTGTCAGATATGGTGCTCGCCTAATGTTGAGCGTCCCATATCTTGGGCGGGTGTGACGTCTACCAGCGTTGGCAGAATCGCCTCTCGTTAGCCACTAGCGCTCGCCAGGGACATCGAAATGGGCTACAGTTATCCGAGAATGTTGTTCTTTCTTTCCTAGTAATCGCATTGTCACAGACTGTCCAGTGGTGGTCTTTGTTTTCGTCTGTGACAACGGGTTATATTTTATATCAACAGTAGTGATAATAGTACCAGCGTGGGAATGAGAAAGACTTTCAGAGCGAGAAGGTAGTGAGTGTCTGAGTCATGGGTGCATTCCTGCCTCCCTACTACTAAGTTTACTAGTAACGAACCAAATAGTAGCATCGAAAAAGTCCCTAATTTCAAGAAAGCAAACTTCCATAAACTTAGAGCTATGTTTAAAGAAACTGACTGGAGCTTTAATTAACAATAACGACATAAATACATCTTGGAAGTTATTCGAAACCACTTACCTAAAAGCAGTGCAAGACTGCATACCATCGAAAATACGGCGTCCAGGCCATAATAATAAGCCCAAATGGTGGAATAAAGATATTTCAAACTGCCTGCTTGCTAAAAAATTTGCTAATGATAGATTAAAATCCTCACAAAATGACGAAGAACGGGTGAAATTTGTAGAGCTACGACGCAAAGCCAAAAAGTTAATTAAGCAAAGTAAAAAGACTTAGAGTTACATATTGCGAATCAAAGTAAAACAAACCCGAAAGAATTCTATAGTTATATCAGAAAGAAAAAAGTAGTTACTTCAACTGTTGGACCGTTAGTCGATGAAAAAGGAGAATACACCAAAGACGAAGTACAAATGAGTAATGCCCTCAATACCTTCTTTGCATCAGTTTTTACAACAGAAGACCTCAGTGATATCCCTACACCATCGCCGATTCAGATTGATAATTCAGATGTTCTAAGCTTACAATATCACCGTTACAGAGAGAGAAGTATTGAATTGTTTAGATAAACTCAAGGTAAATAAAACGCCAGGACCTGATACAATCTTGCCTAGAGTTCTAAAGGAAGCTAAGAATGAGCTCTCCAAACCACTGACATTACTATTCAATAAATCCTTGCAGTCTGGAACTATGCCTGATCAGTGGAAGCTAGCCAACGTAACACCGATATTCAAAAAAGGCAGCAAATCCCTACCCAGTAACTATCGTCCAATTAGCTTAACCTCAGTTGTATGTAAAATGCTAGAAACGGTCATACGAGACAGACTCGTAAATCACTTAGAGGAAAATAACATACTTAAAGATAGTCAACACGGCTTTCGTAAAAAACGTTCCTGTTTAACAAACCTCTTAGACTTCTTCCACGATATCCTCAACCTCTACGATGAGAGTAAAGCTGTAGATATTATATACCTTGATTTTCAATAGGCCTTTGACAAAGTTCCCCACAAACGTTTACTGCTAAAACTAAAAGCGCATGGAATACAAGACGGTGTGTTGAAATGGATAGAAAATTGGCTCAGCAACAGAAAGCAAAGGGTAGTCATAAACGGTAAGGCATCTAAATGGACCAATGTAAGTAGCGGGGTACCCCAGGGATCGGTACTAGGACCAATTCTCTTTCTAATTTACATCAACGACATAGATGAGGGTCTCACCTGCACAATCTCAAAATTTGCTGACGATACAAAAATTGCAAATAGCGTACTCTCAAAAGAACAAGTTGACGATATGCAACACAATCTAGATAAATTGTCATGTTGGGCCCAAATTTGGCAAATGAGTTTCAATGCGGATAAATGTAAAGTACTACATGTCGGATACCTAAATGAGAAAGCAAACTATTCGATGAATGGCACTCAGCTTAAGAATGTAAACAGAGAAACTGATCTGGGAGTAACAATATCGAGTAACCTAAAACCGAGTCAACAATGTTCAGAAGTTGTTAAGAAGGCAAACAAAATAATTGGCTTTATAGGCAGGTCATTTGAGCATAAATCCAAAGAAGTTATCCTAACCCTTTACAATTCCTTAGTCCGCCCTCTTCTGGAATACTGCGTTCAATCCTGGTGCCCTTATTACCAAAAAGATATAAACAAGCTAGAACGAGTTCAACGTAGAGTTACCAAAATGATACCTAGCCTAAAGAACAAACCATACGAAGAGCGTCTTAGAGAATTAAATATATTTCCTTTAACCCAGCGCAGATTAAGAGGCGACTTAATTCAAGTGTTCAAAATCATCAAAGGCATCGACAAAGGCATCGACAATATGAACTGTAGTAAGTACTTCACTATCGACCAATCTAATTACACGCGGGGAAACGGTTTGCAAAATTATTGGTAAATCTTAACTCGCACGAATCTAAGAATTTCTTCTTCAATCGAGTTGTCAACTTGTGGAATGGGCTTCCCCGAGACGTTATAGACTGCAGCAGCACCGTTGATTCATTTAAATTCCGCCTAGACAAATATCTCGCATCAAACCCGCGACTGACTGCGTTTGTAAATGAATAACTTTATCCTCCCCTCAGTTACTAACCCATATGTCCCCTACTAACTTCCTAGTCCTGCCACGTTAGTGGCAGGGCAGTAGTTCCCTTTCCAATGTTCCCTTACCCACTCTAAACCACTGTTTGGACACTTGATCCTCAGTGTTTTGGAGGACAAGCAGCCTAGAAGGGTCACTAGATCTGTCGTTGCTTGATTTTCCTTTGTACTCCTTTGTACTCTCGCGGGCCATTGGGCCGGCGTGACTGGCTGTGTCACGTGACACCTGCTGTCTTGTGACGTATCTGCCCGTGATTGGCCGACCATCGCGCCTTTGCGGGCTGCTGTGTAACTTGCCTCCTCCATGAGGCTCCCCCAGGAGCTGTCCTCGTCAGGACAGGCTTGGCGCGCGTGTGCTTCTAACATCCCTTTGCATACTCTCCCCCGATCACCACCTTTATCAACTGTTTCTCTCTCTGAACTTCTTCTTTTTCCATTATTTCTCCCTTTATTCAATTACTTATCCCTTGGGTTCTGCATACGGGTTTTTCATAGCCGGCCCATTGTATTGCATGCGCCGACCTCAGAGATATTTACATGTACTTAGAATAGGTTTGGGGGTTCTTAGTTAGTATAGGTTAAGAACTTAGTGTGTCTCCATTATTGATTTAGTGTTTCTTCTCTTTTATTTAATGCTAGACTGGGATAAGGTAACTGTAGTCGTTGTCTCCGATGTGTGTACGGTTTGCCTATACCTACACGACTTCGGACCGGTCCTGTGGTAGCCTGGGTTGTCTTTTCGGTTGCGTCCTTTGCGAGTGTAGCATTGTGTTGACTGAGGGTTTTGGCCTGTACCAGTTCCACACTTTGCTGCCTCTTTGCTTGTCTTTAGAGGGTCGCCAGGATAGAACCAGATACTTGTGATCTGGATCTATCGAGAGAGCACCCTAGTCAATTAACGTAACTTAAAGGATGCAGTCTTAAGGACATCGCTAGGCTACGAGCCTGTCTTGCTCAACCCCAGTTCCTTACCTAGAGTATCCCAGCTAGACATTTAATCGAGTAGACACTTGTTAGTATTTAATATAAGCTCTTTGATATGTACGCATTTAATGCGTACGCATTATTATTCACAGCATTTATTAGTCTAGGTTGTTGTTGAGCCACACAACCATAGCAGACTGTTTCATTGATGAGGAAGTACTTCTTTTAGTGTAGAGCATTGCTACCGTTGCGCATTTATAGTATTCTCGTGTCAGTTAACATTATATGTCCTATCTTTTAGTGTATTCGATTTACACGTGGTGTCCTGCCTCCTGCCTTTATATAGTTTAAGATACGAGCATCTTATGAGCATCAGACTTTCTTCAGAAGTTTCCAGGTCTATGCTGTAGGACTATACGTCACTTTCTTTCAGATAGGAGTGAAGAGTTTATTGTTGTTTAGAGTAACTGTATTGAAGCATCTTTTTATTGTATTAATTCTTGCAGTGATTTAATTGATCTTTCCATAGATTCCTTTTTATGCATTTTAACGTAACTTGCATCTTGTTTGTTATCAGGCTATACCAGTGTGGGTTAGCCTGAAGTAGAGTACTTTTATGCCCAGTTAAGGATACCCCGTTATCACAGATTAACTCTGGAGGGTATAGGTGTTTTGTTCGCCGGCATATAAGTTCGAGGGTTTGGATCTAGCGTACCGTTGTTGCATAGTGCCCTATTACTAGTCCAATCATTAAGTGCCCTTGTTTTATTCGTAGTCCCGGTCGTAACATTATTCATTGTGAAAATTAATAAGATCAATCATGTATATAAATTATTTGTTCATTCATAATATTTTCCCACATTAAATCTTTTCCAATTATGTGGCATGTAAACTATCTGTTGTTACTAAACATTTTATCAAGTCATTTGTTCTAGTATTATTAATTGTGAAACTTAATAAGATCAATCATTTATATAAATTCTTTCTTCATTCATAGTATTTTTCCATATTAAATCTTTTCCAATTATGTGGCATGTGAATTATCTGTTGTTACAACAGATAACAGTCGTCCCAAGGTTGGTTGCCGAGACCTCCAACCTCTTGGTGTGCTAGGGGCGCCCATTTGTTTCCCACCATGGTAGTAGGAAGGGCCGGGGTTTTGCAGATTCTCGTAGTAGGTGTGTGGTGGTTGAAATAGAGTTGGTTGCCGCTCAGAGTCCATAGGGCCAAACCGTGGGAGGTTCCCTGTGCCACGGCTATGGCACCGCATAGCATTGGTGAACCGCATCACCTCCCCTAGATAATGGTCCACGAGAGAAGGCTCCAGATCCGACAGGCTGTTCTGGACATAGCTGTGGAACAGCTTCATCGCATGCTGTGCTGGGGTTTCCGCCTTCTTCGTGTCCCACCGGCGTAAGAGTTCGTTGAGGTTTTCCTCCCTCTGACGTACCTGTGGGCAGAAAAGTTGAACATTAGAACATGAACAAGATATACATTAAAATTACATAAATATTTATACAATGTAGCCAGGTATTCTAGGTTCTCCTCCCCCTGACGGACCTGTGGGCAGAAAAGTTGAACATTAGAACATGAACAAGATATACATTAAAATTACATAAATATAATAATAACATTATTAATAACATTATAACATTATTACATAATCATACAGGTCCTTCTCCATGGGGTCCTCTGGAGTAGCAGCTGCTTTGGTGCGGGACCGGGGTACTGTGGGCGTGGACGTGGAGGCAACACCTTCAGAGGCTGGAGACACCTGAGCCCCCTCCTCTCCTACGTCCGGAAGCGGAACCGGGTCGTCGACACACTCCTCTGGGGCCTGTTCTGTGACAGCAGCAGGAGTTTTGTACTTCTATGAAATATATATAACATATAAATACATATTGTCACCAAATTTCTCATTATGATTATACCTGTACACTTAATATTAGACGTGACAATTGAACATTAACATAATTTATAACATGAATATCAATGTTAACTTGTAGGAAACTTTATTATGCATAACAGCATGTAAATTTAGTGTATATTTGACTAGTATTGTATAATTTACTCATGAACATTACTTATATTATGAATATATAATGTAAACTTGTAAAGGGAATTTTTATGATACATAACAACATGTGATTTTTGTGTCCATTTGCCAAATTTCATTGTATATTTTTGGATAAAATAAAACAAATATGTTGAATATTAAAGTGCACCAGTTGTTTCCATTCTCCATATGTAATTAGTATTTAACCAACATTATAACTTTGTAAATTATTTCTCACGTACCTTGCTCTTCCTGGTCGCATTTTTGACCAGGTGTGGTTGGAGAAAGCTGAACGTCTCCTTTATCCATGCCTCTCGCTCCGTCAGGGACTTTGCACCAGAACCAGACTTGAGCTCACACAGCTTCCCATAGCGCGTCCTCATACCCTCCATCCATTTAAACAGGACTTTATCTGCCAAAAAATATATTTATATCATTACCTGTGCATAGGTTGCATTTTATATCAATGATTATATATGCTCAAACTCTCACACTAGTGTGTATATGTAAGTTAGAAAATAACTCTTCGTGAATTTAACCAAAAAGGTGAAATATTCACATGGTCAGATAAGCACACACACTACACAACAATATGTAACAGTTGAAATAATACACTTTACACAACATATCATATAAAAATTGATAGCAATAATTCAATATATTGTTATATACAGTTCTGATATCACTTCCACAATATACCACACACGTTATAACTGTACCTACACTCAATACACTTCTGAACACAAATTATTAAACATAACAATTCCATTTTAACTCACTTGTAACATCCAACTCCTTGGCTTTTTTGTTAAGCACGGTGTCCTTCATGGTCCTGTCACGGTGTGCCCTCAGCTTCCTGTTGTAGAGGAACTCCTGCTCGCGGTACCACTCCGCGACAGCCACCTCCTGTGCCTCCGGCAGGATGGCGTACACACGCTTCCTTTTTGATGCATTTTTGTCGGCTGGCCGCTGTGTTGGAAGTGTTGAAGGAGAAGCCTGTGTGTCACGGGAGTCCTGTGACTGGGTCGTTGAGCCGCTTGATGTCATTGCCTGGGTAGACATCTGCGTCTGATCATCATCATCATCGTCTGGCTGGTGCATCGGGCTGTCACCTAATTCCGGGAAATTCTGTACATTGAAGCGGCGTTTTAATGGAATGGTAGGTGCATCTTCATGGCTGCTGACGGACACGTCTTCATCAGATATGGTTTGGCCAGCATCATCTTCTGTCTCCTCCGAGCCGGATGACAACTCCACATTCACGGGTTCCTGGGTGAGGAAGAGGTCGACGGACGCGTTGTCAGGAGCTGTAGTAGGAGCTGGGGTCTTCTTGGTAGCAGCCTTGTTCTTCTTCCCTTTAACTAGTTTGGATCCCTTGCCCATGGTGAAGGTGTGTACAGTCGTGGTGGGTGGGTGGAGAGACTGGTGAAAATTGTGATGATGCAGCTCCCGGTAGCTATATATAAGGGGTCCGTGCGGGTGGCTGCCAACGTACGATCAATCGCGTTCACTCCGGGGTGCAAATTGTGGAAGGCTTGGGTACCCACGTGGACCCACGTGGGACCGAAACTAGCATTCCGACACGTCGGCAGTTATTCTGGGAAAGTTCCATTGTTATTCGTGGCTAATTCTACTTGTTCGAAATCAATTCGGATTTAATTCCTAATTAAACAAGATACATCGAGCAGACATCCAAAATTATTCGTATATTTGTCTGAATTTGATCGTAACTTGTTCTGAAAATTTGTAACTTGTGCGGGTTTTATTCTGGAATACGAGGGATTCATCGTGATTATATCGAAGTTTTGTAGGGAATTGTGCGGTATTTGTTCGGGTAGTTCCAAACAACATCGGCAATGGAAAAAAGTACCGAACAAGTCCCGAATCAGAAGAACGAACAAAGAATTAATCCGAACAAATACCGAACGAGTTACGAATAAATCCCGACCAACATCCGACCATTTTGTAACGTTTTTTTTCCCGAATGTTCTTGAAAAGTTAGTACATGCACTAACTTTTTGCCGAACCCCCGGAATGTCGGCTACACACCTGAACAACATCAGACCAACCTCAGACCAACCCAGGACTAGTCAGGAACTTATGCCGAATTGTTCGGAATATACCCGACCCGGATGAAATTTGAATTTTTTGTGCATGTCATCCTATTCGGGAATTTGTCCTCCAACGTTCGGAGGACGCGGGCTTTAGAATGCTCGAGAGAGAGAGGGGTCAATTAGAAAACTTCAAGTTTCGAACACTGCAGTTTTAAAACGTCAAGGAACAGAACATTGAGTATGTTTGAATAAATCAAAGAGTAGACAGCAACTTCAGTTTCTGAACAAAATAAGATATAATTAGTGCCACAACTGAAACAGGCATATGGGTGGAGGATGCCGCAAATGAAAGGGAAAACTAAACTGGAAATAAATGCAAATTTATGTCGGATGTGAAGTTTGTAGCAGGTATGTGAATATGTAAGTGCCTAATGGCATTCGAAGAACCCTTCGACCCTCGTAGATATACTAAAGTGTATGTGTGCCGCAAACAAAGGGAAGGAATGAAGGAAGTTGGGTGATTGACATTGATGAGGAACAAAGAAAGGAGGAGAAGCAGACCATGGAGTACAGAGAGTTAGCCCATTTTGTACTGGGACGTCTTTTTCATTATATTCTGGCATCTGTTAGACGATTTTATTCAGCTTAGGATGGAAGTCAACCCATAAAAAGGCTACATATTATAACAATTACTCCGTTTAGCTGACATATACCCGTCCTAAGCTTCATAAAATCGTCTGAATGTAACTGAAATATAATTGACGTCGCCGGTACAGAAGGGGTTAACTAGAGGCATGTTTTGTAAACCTAATAATAATATAATGATATTTGTTTCCGTATAAAATTCATACATACTGTATAGTTATATACATACTTTCGATAACAATTTAAAACTGAGTTAATACAAAATAGGGATATAATTATACAAAACAGTGCATATTAAAACGAAGAAAACGCAAAATTATGATAGTTTGTATAAAAAGAAATAGTGTTCCCCACTCTATATTTATGTATGTTTATCTTGCCGTTTGTTATTTATCATATTTCATTACGGTCATGTAAATTAAGAAAATATTATAGTAGATTATTATAGTAGATTACTATTAGGTTATAGTAGATTACTATTAGGTTATAGTAGATTACTATTAGGTTATAGTAGATTACTATTAGGTTATAGTAGATTCTAGATTACTATTAGGTTTATAGTAGATTACTATTAGGTTATAGTAGATTACTATTAGGTTATAGTAGATTACTATTAGGTTATAGTAGATTACTATTAGGTTATAGTAGATTACTATTAGGTTATAGTAGATTACTATTAGTTATAGTAGATTACTATTAGGTTATAGTAGATTACTATTAGGTTATAGTAGATTACTATTAGGTTATAGTAGATTACTATTAGGTTATAGTAGATTACTATTAGGTTATAGTAGATTACTATTAGGTTATAGTAGATTACTATTAGGTTATAGTAGATTACTATTAGGTTAGGATAGAGTAACTAATATCAGTGTCACCAACTGCCAACCGTTGAGGGTTAACCATTTATGTACGGGACGTCTGTGTTGTTTGATTTCAGCTACATTTAAACGAATCTTGTACCTAGGAAGGATATACAGTATGGTAGCTAACTGGATTACATGAGATAGTCTGGTACGTTTTTTATGGACAACTGAATAAAATCGTCTATAGTAGCCAAAAGATACTGAAAAGGACGTTACCAGTACCAGAAGGAGTTAACACTACGTAACAGTAGTGGTGGGACGGACAGGTTGGAGGTGGAAACTCACATCGGGGCTTCAGTATTTTCCTTGTGTTGATATTTGGTGAGCAAAATACCTTAACACAGCGAATGGGGGTGTAGAACTAGTCCGTCAGGATGTCCTTGTGATACTATACGGATATGGTGGTGTTACAATCTGATCCACTTCAGTTAATGTGCGTATCATGATGTATCTTTATATAAAGTCATATAATATCATATATATAGTATATATAATGGTAATATATATAAGATGTGGAGAGAGTGCACGAGGTCTACCTAACACATTTGCATAAATCCCATACCTGTGAATGAGTACCTGTATTAACTTATCAAAATGTACTTCAAAACACAGTCTCTTATTTACGAAGTGTTATAGCTAGTACAGATGTTAGGCGTATAATCATGTGTTCGTATTTGTTTTGGATAACGGTTCGTCAATAAGTGTTAGATTACAAGCTACGCCGAGGATGCGGGTTACGTTAAAGCGTATGTGGATGATGGTGACTTAATGCCTGTTGTAAGTAGCAATAAGTATCTGTACTGCATTCGATGCTGTAACGTGCTAGCTTAGGGCTTACGCCAAGTGGAGGGGACCTTCTCTTGGTTGGTATGGCCACAGAAGAAGGTTCCGCACTCCCACACTGGCGTGCCCGAGGCAGAATCTCGGCCGGGCCCGCGCAAAAAAACATTTGGGGCGCAATTTGTCCGCATCAAAGCATGTCGGATGTAAAAATTGGTAAAAATGTAATTAAGTAATTGTCAAGTCGGCAAAAAAATAGCTATGGTGCTTGGTTCGAGGCTCACTTCACTGGTGGACACTGTACCCAAGGCGATATTTGAGAGGCTTAGTTGGGGAATCCCCCATGGTGTACTGGCTTGCCTTAACTGGTTGGCTACAACAGGTTGCTAAGGCTAGAGCTCTCAGAGATGGTGTCCCAGGACCCGGTTCGTTGGGGGACAGGAGAGTGGTTCCGTTCACGCATGCCTCTTTGCCGTGGTGTGTGACAACCCACCCACCACAAAGTCACACGGATAAGATGTCGCTGGGTGATCGTTGTAACTGGAGCCTCGCTGTATTGACACGCTCGAACTTTGTGCCTCGCGCTTGATTCGGCTCGCTCGGAGTCTTAGCTACACTGGACGATAATGTGATTTATAATGCCGGGATTGTGGCAAAGTATCTGTAACTGCATTTCGATGCTGAAATCTGCTTGAGACTAATCACGCCAAGGGGAGTACTCTCTTGGTGTAGTGGACAAAAAGCGTTCGCCTCCCAACGTGCGGGCACGAGTTCGAATCTCAGCCGGCCGCGGCAAAAACATTTGGGGCGAATTTCCGCATCAGATGCAGTTTCGGATGTGATTGTTAAATTGTAAAAGTGTCATTGTAAGGTCGGCACAAAATTGTAGGGAACCATTACGAGGTCACTTCATGATTACCTTAGGTTTCCTGAAGTTAGGCTTTGT